>JAQZBX010026017.1:15967-29293 GCA_029593785.1 Cabassous unicinctus
TTTTTTTTATGAGATTGCATTAGAGAATAAAATAAATCTCTGCCACGATGGTGCTTCAAGTATAGTGGAGGATACAAACCATGTAAATAATTAAAAGAGTGTAAACACGGAGTATTTTGAGTACAAATAACAGGGGGACCTAACTTAGGCTTGGCATTAAGAAAGGCCTACTTGAGGAATTGAAATCTTAGTGGAATACATGAAGATTAAGTATAGGTTGACAAGGGAAAGCATGACATGGTAAAGGAACTGAAAAATGACCAGTATGATGGGAGCAGAGTAAATTAAAGGAAGAAGTGTAAGAGATGAAACTGGATAAGTAGGGGCCATATCATGTGGCCTGAAGACTGTGTTTCCGAGCCTTCTGAGAAGCTGTTTGACTGAGATCTCTATGACAGTTGCATTGAAAACATCTATTATTTCTATTCCCCTCGCCATTTTTTTTTTCATTTTAAAAAATTTTATTGAAGTATATCATACATACATGAACATATATAAATAATAAGTTGTGAACTTACAAAACAAACATGCATAGCATACAGGACTGTCATACATCACCCTACCACCAATACCTTGCATTGTTGTGGAACATTTGTTGCAGATGATGAAAGAGCATTGTCAAAATATTACTTCTAACTATAGTTCGTTTCTTACATTTGGTATACTTTTCCCCAAATCTACCCTATTATTAACACCCTATATTAGTATTATATGTTTGTTATAGTTCATGTGAGATCATTTTCATATTTGTTCTGTTAACCACAGTCCATTATCAATTACAAGATCCACTGTGCTATACAGTCCCATGCTTTGTACAGTCTATTTAAAGTGAATGCTCATTGGCTCTCATAAAGTTGTGCTGACATCACTTCAGTCAATTTTAGAATGTTTTTATGACTCCGAAAGGAAAAATCCTATATCCCCTTATACCCCTTTATTGTTGACCCATAGAATGAATATAGTATCTTTTTTGCCATTACTGCAAAACTATTACAATATTACTGTTAACTATCATCTAAAAGTACCATTAGTTGTAACTTTCCCATGTATCACCATAGTCTTAACACTTTGTAATAGAAGAACATTCTTATATTTTTACTATTAACTGCAATCTTCATCTACCACCAAAATCACTATGTTATACGGTCCCTAGCTTATTCTCTAGCTACCTTTTAATTGACATTTCTGTCAATGCTATTCATTTCCTCACTTTTACAATAAGCCTTAATAAAAATTCTACACACATTAAGCATAAGCTCCCATTCTCAACCCACATTTTATCTCCTAGTAACATATGCTCTAGAGCAGGGGTTCTTAACCTTTTTTGTTCCACAGATCCCTTTGCCAGTTAGGTGAAAACCATGGACTCCTTACTAAGTCCACACTATACTATGTATTATTTAATAAATATATCACCCACACCAATATGTCCGCACAAAAATAATGTTTTTTTTTTATTTAAATTCACGCTCATAGACCCCTTGTTAAGAACCCCTGCTCTAGAGTTTACCTCCATGAGCTTACTCATTGTATTTAGTTAATATCAGTGAGACCATACATTTGTCCTTTTGTGTCTGACTTATTTCACTCAACATAATGTCTTCAAGGTTCATCCATATTATCGTATGCATCCTGACTTCATTTCTTCTTACAGCTGCATAGTATTCCAATGTATACCCAATATTTTGTTTATCCACTTATTGGTTAATGAGCATGTGGGTTGTTTCTATGTTTTAGCAGTTGTGAATAATGCTGCTATGAATATCGGTATGCAGATGTCAGTTCACGACCTTGCTTTCAGATCTTCTGAATGGGATTGCTGGTTCATACAGCAGTTCTATATTCAGCTTCTTGACAAATTGCTAAACTCTCTTCTACAGAGGCTACACAATTCTACATTCCCACCAACAGTTAAAGAGTGTTCCTATTTCTCCACATCCTCTCCAGCATTTGTAGTTTTCTGGGTTTTGGTGGGTTTTTTTGGTTAATAATGGTCATCTATAAGGTGCAAAATGATGTCTCAGTGTAGTTTTGATATGCATTTCCCTAATAGCTAGTGATGTTGAGCATCTTTTCATGTGCTTTTTGGCCATTTATATTTCCTCTTTGGAAAAATGTCTATTCAAGTCTTTTACCCATTTTTAAATTGGGTTGCTCATCTTTTTATTGTTGAGTTGTATGCTCTCTTTATATAACATGGGTATCAAACCCTAATTGGATATGTGGTTTCCAAATATTTTTTCCCATTGAGTAGGCTGCCTTTTCACCTTCTTGAAAAAGTCGTTTGAAGACCAAAAGTGTTTAATTTTTTGGAGGTCCCATTTATCTGTTTTTTCTTTCATTGCTAATGCTTTGGTTATAAGGTTTAAGGAACCACTGCCTACCACAAGATACATTTGTTACAATTGAGGAACATATATTGAAGCATTGTACTAACCAAGGACTATTGTTTACATATAGTTTTCACTTTGCCCCACATAATTTTATAGGTTTTGACAAAATGTATAATGGCCTGTATCTATCATTGCAATGTCATGCAGGACAATTCCAATGTCCCAAAAATACCCCATGTTGCACCTATTCTTTCCTCTCCCTCCCCTCAGAACCTCTGGTGGCCACTGCATTTATATCAGTGATACAAATTTTTCCGTTGCCTGAATAATAATAAGTCTACTTTAGTCCATAATTGCTTTCCCCCACTTATGTTAGTTCATTGCTCAAGCTTGAGGATTTTGGGATGGTGATACCCACTCTGTTTCCAACTGAGAGGTGGCTTAGATCCCATGGTGCAGATGGATGGAACTATATTTGCTTGCAGTTGCAGACACTCTGCACTCCCTGGGATGGGCATTGTCCATCATCATCCTTTTGTTAGTTGTCCTGGGTGAGTCCAGTGAACTGGTGAGTAGGTGTTGTAACTCTGCTGAAATTCAGGGCCCAACTGGCATATGAACAGACTGAAGATTAAGTCTCTGGGACATTTACTTAACAAGTATAGTGCTAATTATAGGTTCAGATAAAAGGGGCAGAAGAGCCACGTGTAGGGAAATTATAAATGAGTCTAACTCAGTTACCTTGGGGAGCATATATACCAAAGTAAGGCCCGTTGATAGGGTGCTGAATTCCTGAGATTGTCTGCCCTGTCTATAGTGTCTAGATGTCTCTAGGACCCTCAGGAGCCCAGCTACTTGAGGCACTGTTTACTGTGGCAGGCAATGAGATCCTGCTGAGACATGCATAAGCATAATCTCTATAATAACCTCCGAGTCATTTTGAAGTCTCTTATCCATAAAAACTCGTTTGTATTTAATATTTACTCTTTTGGTCAAGGTCATTTTCTAGATAGATCTTAAAGATGTTTCCCTACATTTTCTTCTTGGAGTTTTATGGTTCTAGCTTTATATTTAGGTTCTTGATCCATTTTGAGTTAATTTTTGTATAAGGTATTAGATAGGGCTCTTCATTCTTTCTTTTGGATATGGATATCCAGTTCTCCCACCACCATTCATTAAATAGACTGTTCTGGCCCAGCTGGGTGGGCTTGACAGCCTTGTCAAAAATTACTTGACCATAAATTTGAGGATCTATTTATAAACTCTCAGTTTGATTCCATTGATTAACATGTCTATCTTTATGCCAATACCATGCTGTTTTTACCACTGTAGCAAATTAATATGATTTAAAGTCAGGAAGTGAGAGTCCTTCAACTTTGTTCTTCTTTTTAAAGATATTTTTGGCTGTTTGGGACTTCTTAACCCTTCCAAATAAGTTTAATAATTGGCCTTTCCAATTCTGCAAAAAAGGCTATTGGAAGTTTTATTGGGGTTGCATTGAATCTATAGATAAATTTGGGTAGAATTGACATCAACAGTATTTAGTCTTCCAATTCATGAACACGGAATGTCCTTCTGTTTATTTAGGTCTTTTTGGTTCCTTGTAGAAATTTTTTGTATTTTTCTGAATACAAGGTCTTTATGTCCTTGGTTAAGTTTATTCTTAAATACTTGATTCTTTTAGTTGCTATTGTAAATGAGAATTTTTTCCTGACTTCCTCCTCAGATTGCTCATTAGTAGTGTATAGAAATGCTGCTGATTTTTTGCATATTACCATCAGTACTGTATAGAAACACTACTGATTTTTGTGTATTAATCTTGTATTCTGCCACTTTGCTGAACTTGTTTATTAGCTCTAGAAACTTTATTGTGGAATTTTTGGGATTTCCTGGGTATAGGATCATGTCATCAGTGATTAGTGAAAGTTTTACTTCTTCCTTTCCTATTTGGGTACCTTTTATTTCTTTTTCTTGCCAAAGTGCTCTAGCTATAACTTCTAGCACAATACTTAATAACAGTGGTGACAGTGGGCATCCTTGTCTTGGTCCAGATCTCAGTGGGAAAGCTTTCAGGCTTTCACCATTGAGTACAATGTTAGTTGTGTGGTTTTCGTATATGCACTTTATCATGTTTAGAATGTTTCCTTCTATTCCTAGTTTGATAAGTGTTTTTATCAAGAAAGGATGTTGCGTTTTGTCAAATGCCCTTTCTGTGACAATTGAGATGATCATGTGATTTTTCTTCCTCATTTTAGTAACTTAGTGTATTATATTGATTTTCTTGTTTTGAACCACCCTTGCTTACCTGGGGTAAAACCCACTTGATAATGATGTATAAGCCTTTTAATGTGCTGTTGGATTGATTTAGCAAGTATTTTTTGAGGATTTTTACATCTATATTCATTAGAGATATTGGTCTGTAATTTTCTTTTTTCATATTATCGTTTTCTGGCTTTGGTATCAGGGTGATGTTGGCTTCATAGATTGAGTTTAGTAGGGCTCCCTCTTGTTCTAATTTTTGGAAGAGTTTGAACAAGATTCGTATTAATTCTTCTTTGATTGATTGGAAGAATTCACCTCTGATCCTGGGTTTTTCATTTTTGGGAGGTTTTTGATGGATTGTTTCAATATCTTTACTGGTGATTGGTTTGTTGAGCGCTTCTATTTCTTCTAGGGTCAGTGTAGGTTGTTTGTGTGTTGCTAGGATTTTGTCCATTTCATCTATATTGTCTAGATTGTTGGTGTACTGTTGTTCATAGTGTCCTCTTATGATCTCTTTTATTTCTGTGGGGTCAGTAGTAATGTCTCCCTACTCATTTTTTATTTTATGTATTGTATCTTCTGTCTTTTTCTCTTTGTCAGTCTAGCTAAGGGTTTGTTGATTTTGTTGCTCTTCTCAAAGAACAAACTTTTGGTTTTGTTGATTCTATTGTTTTTTGTTCTCAATTTCATTTATTTCTGTTCTAATCTTTGTTATTTCTTTCCTTCTGTTTACTTCGGGATTAGTTTGCTGTCTTTTCTAGTTCCTGTAGGTGTTTAGTTAGGGCTTTGATTTTAGCTTTTTCTTCTTTTTTAATGTAAGCATTAGGGCTATAAATTTCTCTGTCAGCACTGCCTTCACTGCATCCCATAGGTTTTGATATGTTGTGTTTTTTTATCTATTCATCTTGAAATATTTACTGATTTCTCTTGCAATTTTTTCTTTAACCCACTGATTGTTTGAGTGTGTTTTTTAACCTCCATATATTTGTGACTTTTCCCTTTTTTCACCTGTTATTGATTGCCAGCTTCATTCTGATTAGAGATAGTGCTTTGTATGATTTCATTCCTTTTAAATTTATTGAGGCTTGTTTTGTGACTCAACATATGGTCTATCCTGGAGAAATATCTATGAGCAATAGAGAAGACTATATGTTCTGCTGTTTGGGGTGCAATGTCCTGGATATATCTATTAAGTCTAGTTTATTTATCGTATTATTCACGCTCTCTGTTACCTTACTTATCCTCTGTGCAGATGTTCTATCCAATGCTGAGAGCGGTGTTTTGAAGTCCCCAACTATTATTGTAGCAATGTCTATTTCTCCCTTCACTTTTGTCAATGTTTGCTTTATGTATTTTCTAGCACCCTGGTTAGGTGCATAAATATTTATTATTGTTATTTTGTCTTCATGAATTGCTCCTTTTATTAATATATAATATGCTTTTTCATATCTTATAACAGTTTTGCCTAAAGGCAAGTCTATTTTGTATGATGGTAGTCTAGCTACCCCAGCTCTTTTTTTGATTACTGTTTGCATGGAATAACTTTTTCTAACCTTTCACTTTCAGCTTGTTTGTGTCCTTGTGTATAAGGTGAGTCTCTTGTAGACAGCATATAGATAGCTGATATTTTTTTAATCCATTCTGTCTGTGTCTTTTGATTGTTGAGTTCAGTCCATTAACATTCAACATTATTATTGTAATGGCATTACTTATTTTGGCCATTTTATCTTTTGGCTTTCCGTCATTGTATCTTACTGTTATCTGTCTTTTCATCCTTTTTGTTACTTTTCCTAATAATCTTCATTTCTATACTCTTCTCCAGGCCTCTCTCTCCTGTCTTTTCCTTTCAGGTTGCAGCACTCCCTTTAGTATCTCTTTTAAACCCTGTCTCTTGGTGACATATTTGCTTAGGTTTAGTTTATCTGTGAAGACTTTAAACTCACCCTTAGTTTGGAAGGATCTTTTTGCTGGATAAAGAATTCTTGGCTGGCAGATTTTCTCTGCAGTACCTTTAATATATCATACCACTATCTTCTTGCCTCCATGGTTTCTGATGAGAAATCAGTAGTTTTATTGAGTGTCCCTTGTGTGTGATGAGTTGCTTTTATCTTGCTGTTTTCAGAATTCTCTCTTCATCTCTGGCATTTAATATTCTGCATAGTAGGTGTCTCACAGTAGGTCTATTTGGATTTATTTTCTTTAGGGTGCATTGTCTTTCTTGGATAGTTATATTTATGTCTTTCATAAAGCTTGGGAAATTTTCAGCCATTATTTCCTAAAATATTTTTTCTGTCCCTTTTCTATTCTCTCTTCCTTCTGAGATACCTATAGCATATATGTTTGTGTGTTTTGCATTGTCATTCAATTTCTTGAGGCCCTGTTCCATTTTTTTCCATTCTTTTCTCTTTCTGTTCTCCTGTCTTATCAAGTTCAGATGCTCTGTCCTCCAACTCAGATATTCTTACCTCAACCAATTCACAATATGATGTCTAGGCATCTGATTATTTTGGTGAATTTACTCTGACAGTCAATTGATCTCTCTTGCCTAGTGACTTTGTTTCATAGTTCTTCTTTGATTTATGGTGCAACTTGCTTTTTTATTTTTTATTTTTGCAACTTGCTTTTAAAGTAGGATATTGCAGTGGTCTTCCATTGAAGTTTTCTCATGTGTACTCTTTCCTTTTCCATCCTATCTGCTACAACAGACTTACCTTTCCAAATCACAGATATAGTCAGATCATAGCATTACTCAAAATATATTTTAGCTCTTCCTGTTCCTCATAATAAAGTATAAATTACTTAACATTAACATACAGGTCATACTCTGACTCCATCTGGTTTTTCAGCCCATCTCCCAGTTGGTAGAAGCAATGGTTTCCTTTGGTAGGCTCATTTTTTCTCTGTGTTTACCTGTCTGAGCACTGTGGAGTAGTTTGACTTACTCAATCAGTCATGTATGTTTCACCATATTGTGGGGTTTTGAGGTGATGGCTTATTCATTTTTATAATCCATTGTAGTGATCTAACTTTAATAAATTCTGGTTGACTTAAATTGAAATTAGTTGGAGAAGCACTCTTTCCATAATATTTGTTTAATAAATACTTGTTATTAAGTATATTCTTTATACAACCAGTTCCCCCAAATTTTGCCCACTCAAAATTTTCTCAAGTTAATTCCCATCAAACTATTTTTCATATCCTTCTCTAGGAAACAATTAATGAGAATGAATAGAAAATGTATGTTTTATTATACCTATAATAAAATTTTATAAAAATATTATCAAATAATACAAAATGGACATTCCTATTCCCCCTTCACTACTCTTCCTAAACACAAACAGAAAACTAACAAAATTTTGTGTGATGAAGAAGAACATTCTTTTCAGCATTACCCACTTAATTAATTTAAAACATTGTCAGATTTTTGGGACCCCTGCCTCTGTATGTTTATACATGTAGTCATTTCCAGACAAGCCATAGTATCTTTCACTTGCATGATGAGTCCTCAAGATGTTTGTTGATGAAGATGTACCAAATTAACAGTACATGTGCCTAGCAAAAAGTAAGAGTATTTTGAGTTTTATTTCAGAAATAGAGGTCTAATTTACATAAATCAGTAGAAGGCTTATTTTCAAAAATAGGTTTCTTTGATCCCTTGCCTCATACTATATACAAATAGTAACTCAAAATGGATGAAAGACTAAGAGCTAAAATGATAAAAAAAACATTTAGAAGAAGACATAGAGATAATCTTCATGTCTTGGATTTGACAATGGCTTCTTAGATATGACACCAAAAGCATAAGCAACAAAAGAAAAAAATAGATAAATTAGACTTCAGGAAATTTAAAAACTTTTGTGCACCAAAGCACACTATCAAGAAATTGAAAAACAACCCACTACTGGGATAAATTAGCTACAAAGTGTGTATTTCATAAGGGACCAGTATCCAATATATAAAGAACTCTTGCAACTCAATAACAAAAGGCAAACACCTCAGTTAAAAAATTGGCAAAGTGTTTGAACAGACATTTCTCTAAAGAATATATATAAATGGCCAACAAACACATGGCCAAGATACTCACCATCAGTAGTCATTAAGGAAATGCAAATCAAAACCACAAAGAGACCATTTCATACCTTCCAAGATGGCTATAATAATTTTAAAAAATCAAACAGAAAATAGCAAGTGTTGACAAAGATATGGAGAAATTGGAACCCTTATACATTGCAGGTGGGAATGTAAAATGGTGCAGCCACACTGGAAAACAGTTTGGCAGTTCCTCAATAAGTTAAACTTGGAATCATCATATGACCTTTTAACTCCATTCCTACGTATACACTCAAAAGACTTAAAAACAGGTGTTTAAACAAAAACTTTTACATGAATGTTCATAGAAGCACTATTCACAATAGCTAAAAGGTGGAAACAACCCAAGGGTCCATCAACTAATGAATAGAGAAACAAAATGTGGTATATCTATACAATGGAATATTATTCAGCCATAAAAAGGAATGCTGCAACATGAATGAGCCTTGAAAAAATATGCTAACTGAAAGAAGCCAGACACAAAAAGCCATATGTTGTATGAATTCATTTATATGAATGTCCAGAATAGGCAAATTCACAGAGAAAGACATAAAGCAGATTTTTGGTTGCCAGGGACTGGGGGAGGCAGATGAGGAGTGACTACTTAATAGGTACGTGGTTTCCTTTTTGGGTGATAAAAATGTTGTGGAACTAGATGGTCATGATGGTTGTGCAACATTGTGAATACACTCAATGAGACTGAATTGTATACTTTAAAATGGTAAATTTTTTGGTGTGTGTATTTTACCACAAATGAAAAAATATCTGTTTGAGTTCTTAAGTGGAATGAGGATAAGCAGCGAAATTGTCGCTCACAAACAATGGAATTATGTTGTATGGAAAAGTAGCCATTACAGAAAATTTTAGATCAAACTTTGCTATTTACCCACTGCAAAACTTTGAGAAATAAATCACACAGTCTTCCTGGGTCTTAGTTCTCCTGGTTATAAAATGAAGGATTTCAACTAGATAATATATAAATGTCCTCTCATCTCTAAAATTCTTCCATCATTGTTTTAAATACCTACTTAAATACTTAGAATTCTAACTGTATGCCATGATTTGTTCTTACTATACAATAATAAAATAAGTGTGGGCTTCTACATTTATAATAATATAATTATATATTAAATTTGGTTATATTCAATACCAATAACCCATTTATAAATGTATAAATCTCACAGTATAACTTGTAGCTAGGTAGTAAAAAGTCCCCAAAGTAATTTGAAAATGTATTAGTGTATTTATAAGGACTATTTCCTTTTTTATGCGAAGTTTTTTGATATTCAATATGTTAGGAATGTGAACTTTTAACTCATCAAACTATTGTAACATATTTGAAAATTATAGTAATTTGATTAAAATGTTGCCTATGAGGCAAAAGGTTTAGTTAATAGAATCCATATGTAATTAAAATGCAGAACTAAATGTAATCAGACTCCAGTGACTAGTGCCTTCATATTGATAGTTTTACAATGGCCTCTGGGGTTAAAAGTTTAAATGTTACAGAATGCAACAACACTGCAGAAAACAGTTTAAGCTGGCGATTTAGCTGTTTTAAAGACATCAACACAGTTACTTAATAAGATGTGACTACCATACCCTAGATTCTCATCATTTTAGGAATATCATCTGTTGGCAGGTGGTAGAAGCACATGATTAGTGTGGTGGTGGAGGAACCTCACTCTGCCACACTCTTAAATAAACAACCAGAGATGAAGGTTCCTACTATGAACCAAGCCATGGCCCTCTTTTTTTCTTTTTTAATAACAGAATTGCTTAATTTGGGTGAATTCATTTGATTCATATAAATGTTATAGACAATACTATGCTCTAAGCCACCAAAAAAAGTTTTAAAAAATTTCCTGAACTAAAAAAAAATTATTTTCTCTGGACAGTTTTAAGAGTCGACATCCTGTGTTAGAGTTCTCTAATCATCAGCAGCACAATTTATAATCAGAACACACAGAGAGCCAGTTCAGACCAGCTCATCTGTTGATCTTGGCAGAGGCCCTTCATCTCACTGTGTGCAGCTGCCACTTGAGAGTTGGGGGACTCAGCAGAGAGCCAGAGGAGGGTGGAATACAAGGCTGGTCAAGGCATGAACACATAGGCCTGCTTCCTTTCAACAGTTGTATGTTGCTTAAATAAAAAAATTTTTAAGTCTTTTTTACTTTACTGCCCCCATCCCTTCTTTTTAACCTGAAATTAATCGAGGACCTCTCATGAGCCACTGCGCTCCAGGCATAAGAAATTGTGATGTCTGGCTTCCAGAAACTATCCCGTCAAAATGTGCTTCTGATTAGGTGGCTTAATTACAGCTGTGAAAACAATGTTGATTTAGGCCTCAAGATTCCAGGGCATGTCAGCCGTTATTAGCTTGGACTGAATCCACCATTTTAAAACTCTGTACCACCAAAGTCACCCTGCTTGACAACTTTTTATTTAGGCAGAAAATTTGCCAGAAGCAACATATTTTATGCAAAAAATATTGTTTGACGCACAATTTCAACTGTAACACCATCATTGGTCATGAAGGAGATAGTAAACTTTGCCTTTTATCAAAAACAAGGAAGTTCTGTTTGTAAAAACAGTTTTGAATGGTATTTTTAAAGGGTTGACTGACATAAGAATTAATTTTAATTCCTTTAATTCAGTTTTATTTCAAATCCAGCATGTTGGTTTAACCACCCAATTTTATTATAGCTAAATTTTCCTGACAGTTTCATTTGCTGTTAGGAAATAAATTTGCAATTTTTTCAACATGGGAAATAATGCCTAGTTTTGAAAATGTTATGTTTGAAACTTCCCTTGCCTCTAGCTGGTTCAGACAGAACCTCAGTTTACTTTTAGAAGGAAAAGAACCTCATTAGTTTTTAGTATTTTTATGTAATATAAGTGAGTTTTTTCCATAGTGAGAAAGTTTTTTAGGCTCACGTATTTATACCTTCAGGGGAAGTGGGTCTTAATAATTAGATGGTTCCAATTTTTGAACTTCTCAATGCAATTGTTACTGAAATCATAAATATCATAACTACATATTTTAAGCAGTCCAACTCTTTTATTTTAAACCTCTAAGATATCCCTTATATGCTATGAGTTATTTTTCATTTGCCAATACTTTTAAAAGCAGACATTAAATGAAAAGCAATACCGAAAAAGCAAGGAGGGCAGTTGAACAACAAACATAAAGGGCCATAATTCTTACAATAATTGTGGAAGAAACTTTTGCTTGAAAATGCATGATTTATGCCAAACCAAATGCCCAAGAGAAAGCAAAATGATTTCTTTAAAATGAAATCTCCCACACCCAAGACATTAAATGCAACCATGTGGGTGGCCAAGGCACATCTTTTTCTACTGGTGAGACTTATTGAACAATTAACTGACTTTGAACCATGTATAGACAGGAAAGCTTGTGTTGAGTTGAGTAATACATAGGTAATTAATTGTAAAGAATGGATAAATGAATAGAAGAGTTCATGATACAATGTGTAGATCTTCAAAGAGAAAGCTGGGCAACTGACTCCAAATAGAGTTTAAGTTAGTTATCCCATAATCTAAATAATATCAATAGTACTTTCTAAGTGTCAAATACTGTAAAAAAATTTTACATCTCTTTTATATTCAATCTATCTCATCTCCTGTAATTTAATCTTCATATCAATATTATGAAAGAAATATTATTTTCCCATATTGCAGATGTAACAACTCAGTCCCAGAGAGGAATTTGCCCAAGATTATGCTGTTCAGGGCCTAGATTGGACCCCATGTCTCTATGTTTAAAGTCCATGCTCTAAACTAAAGACGAAAACAATTAGACATTTTTCTTGGAAAATGGATTCCAGAGTATTAAATAGAGAAATATTAAGAATGACCAACTTTATGTTGAGTGAGCCTTTAGACTGTTGAGACAAGAGTATTTAAACTTTAATAAAAATTTTACAGTTTTCTGTGCAAAAAAGGAATTTTTTTTTCTTTCGGTAAAAAAGGACTGTATATGAAGACAGACATTCACTGGGTCTATGGTTAAGACCTTTTACCTAGAACAAAAGGACCTTCGTCTTTCTTTTTGAAGTTGCCTTATGCACAGAGAATTGAAAGTGTACATCCTTCCATGTTATGCTGGTTTGAAGTTTGGGTATATTGTGTTTGTTCTTAAGATTATATGTTAGCTAAGAAATTGCGAAGAAATAGCTGTCTTAGTTTCCCAGAACTGTGGCTTAGGTCATACTTTGATAGAATCTGAATTCAGCTTATCTTTTTAATGTCCCTTTGTTCTCAATGTTTGCCTGGCACCAATTGGAAAGACACCCTTCCAGAATGTGAGGGGCCAACTAAGGTTACAGGGCTTTATTTTTCTATTCTCCACCATTTTATTTCTGATGAGTTCTAACTGAAAATATGAATTTGGTTAAAAAATATGCCATATGATTGTATTGAGTAGATTATATTTAACTTTTTCATGACCGTTTTGATATATTATTTTGGTAATCCCACCTGATGGATTATGACTTGATTACTAAAAATATTTTATTAAATAACATATCGGATTTTATCGATTCTTTTGATTGTAATTATGTGTTCCCTAACAGGATTTGCCTTTCCTTGATAATATCTTTTTTTTTTTTTTTTTTTTTGA
>JAQZBX010026018.1:7460-29291 GCA_029593785.1 Cabassous unicinctus
TTTTTTTTTTTTTTTTTTTGCCTTGGTGCCTCTACTATATCATTTGCTTCTAGATCCAAATATCCAAATAATTTGTCATGTTAAATTGAGAGGTCGGCTTTCACCTTCAGGATTTCTGTATTATCTGATTTTTTTTTTCCAGAAGTTGGTTATTCTTCCAGATAATTCTGAGTTCATAGCATAGAATATGTTGTCTGTGCTGAGTTTTAGGTGCGAAAAAGAGTAGGGACAAAATTGAAATATATTCCTTGCCTCAGCTCCTAAGTGGTTAGGTTTCACATATTCCACTAGGTTTTAGAGTCTGAATAAAATGTATACAGCAATGTTTTAGAAATGGGTCTGGTTTAGTCACACCCTGTGAGATTGCTGTTCATCCATTCAGCCAGGTCTAGGCACCAAATCCTTGACTACAAATATGATTTTGCATTTCATACCCTTATAACCCCCTCAAACCACTGTTACCACTCAATATTTTTGAACAATAGTTCCTTCAAACATTTGTAATATGAAAATCTATAAATTTCACAGTAAAATATAGCTCTTTATAAAACATTAGAGTAAAATATAGCTGAAAATTTTTGAGGTAATCTTTATGATCACTACTGGGTCTAGTGATGGCATATCAAGAGCAAGAAAGTAACTCAGCAATTTAGATAGTGAGTACTTGGCCAGGCTCACTTATCAGCTAATTAACTCACTTTTGCATATATGAGAGAACTGTGTGAGAGTCAAATTGTGTCTATAGAAAAGGATAAATTTCTAGGAATCTTGGACCTTCAGAAACACCTATTCACACACAGTAATATGTAACTTAGTGACCAAAAATACAAGTTTGAATATTTTAACAATAACCAAATGGGACTAGGAAGTTACAAAACATTTGCCTATATTTGGGGAGCCCTTTTTCCTTCCATAAGATTTTCCTGCATATAAATCAGGGGCCCATGAATCACTTTCTCACATTTCTCTCTTAATAGACATGTAGTGACTTGGGTTTTGAGGCGCTTTCCAATGGACCTATAATAGCTTTCTAACCGACTGTCTCTTGATTGTATCTTTGTGTTTGTATGCATGCATACTAAATAAACTAAAATTCATATACAAATATATAAACAATGTGTTACTGATATTATTTCACCAGAGTATACTAGGAATTGGTGAAACCCTTATCTAGAAATAACAAACAGAAATGTGTTTGTCCAGTGTTAGTTCAATATTCTAACCTTAGTTCTATGATTTTAGCATTCTAATTCTGGGTTTGTTTATTGATCCCTTTCTTTTTTTCAAACTTACCCATGTTTTTCAATGAACTGTGATGAAATAATTCCTTTCTTGAATCAGGGCCAGGAGTATTCTCAGGTACTCTCTGGAGTATTTCAAATTTCAGTGATTGTATCAACTAGAAATTTAGAGTTTTGTTTTTTCCTGTCCAGATTTCTTGGACCCTAGATTCATGCAGTGCTATAAATTAAGAACTTATGATTCTAAGGAGAGGAATACGTCATTGACATGTACGCTGAAAATATTTGGCTAATGTATGGGAATAGACTTTTCCCTCCTGTGCTGCAGCAATTAGTAAGGTTTTATTAAAACCTTGATTTTCCTGAGAAGAGTTCAAACCCCAGATTGAGTAATATGGCAAATGTTTTTTTTTTATTCTCCATTACCAAAAACATTAAAACAAAACATAAACATGAAAAACCATGACTCACTCCCAAGGAACAATCTCCAACATCTGTTCCTGGCTGCTATGATCTGGGACTGGACTGTGTAATTTAACTACCCCATGACAACTTCTGGAAAGAACCTGCTGTCCTTGAGAGGAAGAACAATATGCATTAGATTTTAGATTATATATTATGCTTGATTGTCTTAAACCTATTTGTATTTTTGTAATGTATGTAAGAAGTTACTAGGGAATTTGCAAAGCAATGGTCTCAGTAAGCTTTCTTTTCCCCATCCAGTCAGTATCCTATAATTAAAATATTGTTATTTTTTAAATCCAATTCCCCTTCACTGAATATTATTATACACTTTAATTTGTCTAGGGTGAAAACCTCTCCCTAAAAATTCTTCCTGTTCTTCCCAGTTCCTTCTTCATTATATCACCATATGAGGATTCACTCTTCTTTATCATAATTTTCAAATTTTATCTTCTGGGTTTTGAGTATTAGGGTAAATATTTTTTCACCATTCTGAGTTTTTCCCAATGTTTTTATTATATGAATATGTTCTGTTCCACTATATTCTGAAGTATGTTTCAGGAGTATCATTGTGAAAGGTAGTAGGTGACAAATCTTATCCATGTGAACAATTTTGCATTTTCTAAATAAATTGCCTCAATTTATACCAGTCACCTTTTCAAGTGCCTTAGGCATCAATGAAAATAGGCTCATTAATTGCTAAGAAGGTAATTTTTCCACAGGTATAGTCTTTTTCTATGCACTCATTTATGCATTTACTGTGAGTGACCAGAGTCACCAGACAGAGGCACAGTTTTTGGGGTTGTTTTTTTTTGTTTGTTTGTTTGTTTTTTAAGAGGTACAAGGGATTGAACCCAGGGCCTCATACATATGAAGCAGGTGCTCAACCATTGAGCTACACCTGCTTCCCACAAGCACAGTTTTTAAGTAAAATACACTTTTTCTTGAAAAGTGGGCATCAGGGTCAAATATAAATCCTACACAAATCATAATGTCATTTAATATCATTGCTAGAAAAGAAAAATCCTGACTGATTTACTTGTATGGGAAAGACTAGAGTTATCCGCATTGTTAGGGAAAGAGTGAAGGGTCGATATGAAAACATTTTCTTTATTGGGATATTTCTTGGCCCAGATTGAAGGTTTATGTCTTCCAAGTAATCTTTCCTGTTCTTCTCAGTGAAAGGTGACCTCTCTGATTTATCATGGCATCTTATCTTTGATCTCTTCCATATATTATTCTTTGTATTAGAGTTATTTAATTAGAGTTATTGTATTAGAGTTATTTATCTACTCACTGAAATATGAATTTGTTTTTTTAACTTCATGAACTTCATATGACCCATCTTTGTATCACTCACAGTACCTATCTGAGTCAGTACCTTGGACAGAGTAGATGGTCACTAAATACCTAAAATGCATGAATAATGCAATAGTTAATAAAAACTATTCATTACAGAGGTATAGGTAGTAATAAAACTGAAGAAAAAAGACCTTTTGGGTCAAAATGTTTATTTATTCCTTCCTCATGCTGCTTTTATAGAAGCACAAGTTCACTCACCAATATTTTGGATCTTAATTCTTTGAACAGTAGCAAGGCATCAGGCGCAGAAAGTTGTATTCTGCAAGTTTTGAGCTGCCTAAGATCCAAGTGTGCAGAATTATGGAACAGACCCAAATATGTTGACTTATCTTAGCAAAACACAATTTCCTTACTTTTAGGAAAATAAAGAAGTTTGGGGAACTATGAGAGATATTTAAAAGTTCAGCAGTTTAGTGGTTCTTAAATGTTGTTCTTTGATTGTTGTTTTTACCACTGTACTATTCACTGACATTCATAGAAAATTCTGTATTTGCCTTGTGCTTCATAGTAATGGGTGCAGAATGGGTGTTGAAGTCTTTTAAATGTTCATTGTTTTGTTTAAGAGGGAGCAGTTGTACATTTGTACTTTGTGTTTATAAGATGTGGACACTGGCTTAAATTAAAACTGGGGATATTTCATTTTGATTTAACATAAAGATAAAATAGCATGCTATTAGGCTATTGGAAGTTTTTGCAATTTTAATTCCAAAATAAATGGTTTACTAACTCGCATGGTGCTTTTCATATGGTAGATGTTCAATAAATCTTTGTTATATAAATAAATGAATTCAGTTCAATTAAAATATATTACTTGTTATGTGAAAGTTTCTTTAAATCTATATGTTGGGTGAAGGGAGAGATATCAACAGGCAAATTATGATCTAGTGGAGAAAGAGGTATTTGTAGATAGTTTTGTGAAAGAAATTGAAATTCATTTACTTTATAGATATTTGTCACTTGTAGGCAAAGAAATGGGCCAGGGAACTTGAAGTACCTTTAGATTCTATATGTTTCTGAATTTGTAATTTATGAGAAGAGGATGACAAAGGAAAGGACTGTGCATTCCAATATTGTTTTTAAATTTTAAAGCATAGATTGGTAAAAGGAGGGCATATACTTCTTTGGCACCCTAAAGTAAGAGGTATTTCTTTCCTAACCAGCCCTCTCATTATGCCAAGAATTTGGGCACACCCATTCATAGTACCCATTTTTAACCACACTTGAAGGATTGTATCGATCACCACACCATATTAGTACCATTATAACATTTACACAGTCTCCTAAACCATATTCTATGGAAATCATATTGAAAAAATGGTAGGTTTTATTTTTGACACTTATGAACCATAAGAGGGTTCCTGGAATTCTGATGTCATCTCTTATTGAATCATAATCCACTGACCATCCTTTATTATCAATACCAGGTTGTTAGAAATAAGTAAACTCTTGGAAGTATAGAATTAGCTCCAACTGTTACTTAGTGCTTATTAGTGCTTATGATGTGTCAGATTTTAAGTGTTTTTCTAGTACTTATATCATATAATCTACATATCCCCCATAAGAGAGATTCTGTTATGCCCACTCTACAGATGAGAAGAAATAGACATAGAGAGATCAAACAACCTTTCTTATGTTATCCAGTTTGTAAGTGGTGAAATTAGGATTCAGTCCTTGTAGTCTGTCTCCAGAGCCCTTGTTCTCAGCCTCATTGGAATACCATTGTATATTTTTTTTTAGCTTACTACTAAATCTGTGGCTACTACATTTCATTTCCAAGTATGAGAAAAATGTTAAGATTCCCTCTTATCTTTGTTTACACCAATTAGGAGTATAGGACACATATAATACTTGATTTTTAGTAGTGATAATATTTGACATGGTTTATATTTTCCTGGTACTATGATAAGCACTTTATGTGCATTGACTCTTGAACCACAACAACTCTTCTAGGTACTATTCCCATTTTTATATAAGAAAACTGAGACTTAGAAAGGCTAAGAAATATGCTGACCATCACAAACATAATAAGCATCAGAGACAGGGGTCAAACTCAGCATTGGATCCTCAAATTGGTATTTCTAAGTGCTAAGGTTTATTGCTTTATCATGACAATCATCTCTATAAATTAATACATGAAAATACTAATTCTAACTTTATCTTTTTATTTACACTCATTAAAAATAAGATAGTATACAATTTAAACTTCATTAAAAAGATTGACAATGCTATGTGTTGGTGAGGACATGAAACAACTGGATCTTTCATGCACTGCTGGTGGGAGTTTAAATTGGTACAAAACTTGCATTATATACTGAAGTTGGATAAACAATTACCCTATGATCAACAGCTTTGCTTCTTTATCTGTACACCTTGTGTGCCAAAGACATGTAATAACAGTTTTATAAGCATTATTCATAATATCTCAAAATTGGAAATGACACAGATTTTCTATCAACATTAGAATGGATGAGGAGATTTTGTTATATTCATGGAAGTGCGATACCAAATGGCTATTAAAGTGAATGTACTAGAGCAACATGCAACACCACATTGAAGTATCCCTCAATATTCACCAACAGAAGCCAGACAAACAAATTGTGTGCTTTTCTCCATGTATTTTTACTTCAATAAAATTTTGAAAATAATAACCATAATTCTGTGGAAAGGAGATGTTCTGGTTAACAAAATACTCTCTATCAATAGGTAATAAAAACCACCATGGAAAATAAAATCTGTGCAGTTTTTGTAATTGGCTTTGTAGTTTTTTTAAGGTGGGTTATTTTTCTTTCTTGCCTTTAATTACAAGATATTGAAATAATGATATGGTGTTACTTTGAAAATTTGAAATTTTAATTTTCAGAAGGCTATGAAAGTTTGCTGTGAGTGAACCAGGAAAGTAGGCATATGCAGATTTCTACAGCAACTATGATTCGTGAAAGATTTTGAAAAGATGAGGAAGGCTGGTATCTTTCAGAGAGCAAAGTGATTTTGGATCATAAAGAATTTCTTTGGATTGAGTTCCCTGGATGTTTGCCACTGACCTATCTATGCTCTTGAATTATGAAACTTGAATATATGGGCTATGGAATAATTTCTCTTAATAAATAAATAATTAACAAATATTTTTAAAGTAGATGGTATAGAAGACGTGGAGCAGAGAGTCAAAACTTTATATCTGATCTCCATTTGATTCCCTGTCATCTCTCCTCCTTCAGAGAAGGAAGAGTATCACATCACTTTGGTAATTTGGATTTGGTTTTGTTGGTTATGTGTCAAGTGAGAAATTAGAATATCGTTGAAACTCTAAGGGTTTCACAATTTATGTCAAGACCCAACAATTTGGGGGCCACTCACCAAATCCCTAAGTATATAATTTCTCATCTTTGGCACTTACACTAGTTTCCTGACCAGTAAATATTCTAATGTTTTTGTTTGCAAATAAATAGTTGATTATTGCAGACAAACATCCCTGACCTCCTTCCAGGAGCAGAGGGTGCTCTCAGTGAACTACAATTGTTGGACTGATAGGAGGCTCACTGTAATCCACATTGGCCCTAGGATCACTCACTTCCCAGCATAGTGTTTTCCCATGATGCAGGGAAGTTTTTGCACTGATGAGAGCTTTTGTCTCTTAAGTTAATTGTCCATAGAGAGTGCAGTTTAAGAACACAAGGTCTAGAATCAAACTAATCCAGCTTCAAATCCCAGCTCCACCACTGCCTATTTGTCTGATCTTGGGGAATTAAGCTTTCTAAAGTGGGGGATAATATACTTATTGAGTTGATGTGGAGATTTGTTCAGATAATGCATGTAAAACTCCTAGCACAGTGTCTGCCACATAATAAGATTTTCACAAACATCAGCTCTCTATTATTAAGAGCTATTATTATTACTTGAATACATGATGCTCCCATGTGGAATAAACAACAACAAAAAACCATTGACCCAGTTGACCCCTGTGCACAAATTAAGGGTAATAAAGTAAATCCAACAAAGTGCTTTAAGAAACATATTTCTAATTATTTATGTAAATAAAACCAATATACATTTTTATAATAGGGATTTTTATTCATCTAGAAAATGTAATTTTAAAAAGCTACATATAGTGAATGTTTGCCTCAGCATGTATTACTGGATATTCAGCTCTAATATAAGTAAAACCAATTTGAAAATCAATGACTTCTAGTTAGTACTTTATAGCATAAATGTGTGTATCTTTAAAGTGCTTTTAGTTGAATAAAAGGGGAAGAAGAAGGTCACCTATGTACTTGAAAGATTGCCACCAAAGATTGAAGGAGATATTTTACCATTCTTCATTTTATGTTTGAGCTCTGCTGAGATCAATGAATTCCAAATCATTATGTGTCAGTTAGAAGGTGCAGAGAAAATGCTTTAATGTCTGGAAATTTCATCAACCTCATTCCTCTGGCAAACAAGGAATTGCTTAGATGAGGGTTCTCAAGACCAGTATGCTATAATTACACATCAGACCCTTAACTATATGTAAACATTTTAAAAAGTTGCATTTTCAGCAACACATTCTGGTTCACAGAGATTTCATTATGAACCATAACCACTGGTGTCTCACAACATGGCTTACCAATATTGTCCAGCACATATCCGTGGAAGTACTGCAGTGTAACAAAGCACTCTCAGTTACGGGATGGTGAATTCGATATATACTTCCTGCTGCTTTATCGTTTATGCACTTTCTTCAAAATAGTTTAGTAAACACTTGCCTCCTACGCACAAACTGCCAGAATGCCAACTGTCTCAGGAGACAACTGAAATCCTCAACTACACGATTTCCCTTTTTCTTAAGGGGAAAAGTTTAAAAATAACCAACTTTTCTCAGCCATGTTAAGTGTATCTTTTCCCTGGGAATCACTTTGTTTTCATATTTGCTGCCTCCCTGTTAAAATTGAAAACATGAATGCTTCATTGCCTAAGAATCTGAGTAAACTTGCTTTCTGAAATGTACATTTTAATGTGTTTTACGATTTTGTTTTTCTTCCCTTATTTGCACTCTCAGCTGTGGATGAATTTCCATGCAATGCATCATTTCTTTAGGAGTTTACACACCAGAAGAAATAAAACTGGAAAATGGTATCTATTAAGAGAAAACAGCTTTCCCAAGTCCCCAGCAGATGCTGTTGGTGAGCAGCCCTCTGTTTGCTCAGCACAGCAGATCAGCTTAACCCTCCATAGGGTTGCCCTGAAGAAAGTAACATATTTCTGGTTGTTAAACAAATGAAGGCATTCTTAACTTGACTTTACCCTCCTATTGTTTCAGAATATAGCGTGGAGCTAGGGGTTTGTAAATTTAAGTCACACATCATTCCACTTTGTCTAAAATGATTTCTACTATTATAACCCACCTGGTTCAGCATGATTGATTGCCTGCTATCAACTTCTGTTTTTGTGCTTCCTTCCCCACTATAACACACATCACATCATATAGTATAAGCACACATTTTTTGCTCTTATAAATTTATTCTGGCAAACTAAAAGTTATGGTTTTCTATCCCTTTTTCTCTTCATAGTTAAGGTCAATATTAATGAATCTTTCTGCATCAAGAGCAACCAATTAGTTTGTGCATGAAAATCTTTGACCTGTCTTCATTTGGGGAACAGTATGATGATATCTGAACATCTGTTTGAGCAGACAGGGGGTGTAAAGGATGAGTGGTGCAAAGTCTTGGACTTCTACTAGACAGTTAATGACTCTTACAAGCAGTCACAGAAAGGATAAGACCAAAAAGCTGGTGTGGGCTGGAAGATCTGTAATGCAATAGAAATTCTTTTTACATTGGCAAGGGAGGTGTGTGATAAAGTAAATTTATTGAGTGACAGCATAATGCTCCATTTCTTTAACTACTTCTCCACTATTCATGGCTTGTCCCATCCTTCTCAATTGTATCTAGAGCCTGAAGAGTTGTATTGTTTTTTGCAGGTTAAAATCCCTACACTCTTCACCGGAGTAGTTAAACTCAGAGCCTAAAACTCTTCAGCAAACCAAGAATACAAGTCTCCCTTCTCAAGTGGCTTTGGGCATGAAATAAACTATACTGAAGAGGAGTCAGGAAGTTCCAAAATCACCTGTTTGGACCTTGCAAAAAGAATGTTTGTTCATAATTAAGAAACTGAAGGAAAGCAGCAGCAATAACAGCAGTAGGAGACATTTAAATCTTCCTTCCCAGTCATTAACTTTGAAATCTAACTCCATTCCTGGAGGAAAATTGATGGTATTTTAGAACTTTAGTGTTTTTCAGGTATCAATAAATTCCCACTTGTGTCTCACAGACTGCCTAATAACCAGGAGGACCAGTCATAAAATATGACATAGAGTTTTAGTATAAAAAAAAAAAGCTAATGAATGTTCTATATACTATTTAGACACTTTTAGGCATTTTTAATATTCGTTTGACTTGTATAGCCAATATTTTCTACAATTTTTAACCATTTTATCATGAAATATAACAAAATATGATGGAAATATAACACCATTAATTAACCAAAAATGTATAGCTCCAGCATTCTCAAATAGAGGGTCAAGAATATCTTGAATACATAGGCAGTGCCTAATAAAAGAAAACAGACCAATATATCAAGCCCTCAATATTAATACATGTAACTATGAACCTTATTCTTGTAAAATTGAAACATAGCGTAATAATAACTATTGCCTAAGAGTTACCTCCTGGAAACCCCCGTGTTACTCAAATGTGTCCTCTCTCTAAGACAAACTCAGCAAGTAAATGCACTACCTTCCCCCTGGTATGGAACATGACTCCCAGGGATGAGCCTCCCTGGTACTGAGGGATTAATAATACGCACCAACCAGTGAAGCATTTGGAAAAAGACTTTGACCTAAAGGGGAAAACATCAAATACAAAATAGTTTTTATAGCTAAGAGATTTCAAAATGAGGCGGGAGGTCATTCCAGAGGTTATGCATGTTTCAGGCAAATCTCACTAACTGCCACTGTGAACAAAACCTCAAATAGGTGTGCTCCTGAGGGCTCTAAAGTCCTTCACACACTATAGGCAAGGCACACAATCCCTTGAAATCAACACATTGTCAGGCCTTACCTTGAAATATATGACATCCTATTTCCCCAATGTAAAAAAGTTAGACTCATTTATAATTTCCCTACACACAAAGCTGTTTTATTGTCATGAATGTGTAATATTCCTTTGTGTGATTATACCACCATTTAAAAATCATTTGTACTGTTTATTAACATTTGGATTGTTTCTTGTTCTGGGTTCTTACAAATAATATTTCAATGAATATTCTTGTTTGTGTCACCTGGTGACATTTGCACAAATTTCTAGTGGGTATGTAATCAGGATGCAATTGCTGGATAATACAGTACGCACATTGTCAACTTTATTAGAAGAAGTCAAACAGTTTTCCAAAATGGTTGAGCCAATTTTCACTCCCATTTCAACAATGGATATCCATAATTGCATGGGTTTCTTTCTAGACATTCTATTCCACTCTGCTGTTCTGTCTATTTCTTCCTAATATCATTCTTTTTAATTACTTTTGCTTTAAAATAAGTAACAATATCTGGTACTTCTTCATAAAGAATATCCTGGCTATTCTGGGCCTTGACATTTGCAAATAACTTTGGAAATCCATCTTTCAATTTATACACACACACACACACACACTCAAATCCTGTTGAGATTATATTTTGGATCAAATATATAGTTTAGCTGCAGAATTTATATCTTTAGAATATTGATCTCATATCAATGAACATAGTTTATCTTTCAGTTTTTTAGGTCTTACTTTCTCAATAATGTTTCATAATTTTCTTTGTAGAGGTATTGCATATCTGTTGATAGATTAATTCTCAATTATTTGATAATTTTATTCTATTGTAAGTGATGCATTTTTTAAGTTGTATTTATGAATGTTTGTTGCTGGTACATAGAAATTCAAACATTTTATATACTGACATTGTGTATGCTGTGTATGTGTGAGTGTATATATAAATATATATAGTATATCTATATATTGAGTATATTTGAGATCATATTGTTGGAGCTATTTTTGAAGCCTTGTTTTATCACTAAATTTTTGTCATATACATTTTTCACATAACTAGATAGCAATTACATTACTTATTTAATATTCTATTTTGTGTATGCCCTAATGTCTGCTTAATTAATTTCCTGTTGTTTATTTCGTTAATTTTTTTCTCATGAGAAAGATAAATATTCTCAGTCACATATATGGCATATTTCTGGAAAAACTGAAGTTTTTTACAGTGCATGACATATTTTGTTCTCCAGAAAGAAGAGTATTTTCATTGTAGTGTGTGTGAATACCTATATCCTTAAGGTCACTGGGTAATCATATTTTAAAAGAAATATTTGGCTATTGAAAATATGAAAAATAATATTTGACACTATTTCTATAATAACATTTTTATAACTATTGAGACAATCATTGATATGCTATTTATTAGTAATTTCTGCCTTCACAATTTTTAGATTTTCTTCTTAAAATTTTTATTCACCTTAGAATGTTCAACTGAGGTAGATGTTAACATGTCTTATCTCACAAAATAATTTTTTCTCATTCATGCTTTTCCCATAGACGCCATCAGTTTTAGTACTAATATAAAGCCTCAAACCTTTCATACCCGTATGCCCCTGAGTGATAGATTTGATTTAATCTTGACATGTGGAACCATCTTTTTAAATAACCCTTAAAATTTATATACCTTAATGAGAACTTTTCATCTTTGGCAGTTTCTTTTTATTCCTAAGATTTAGTTATTTTTCCACTTCCATTACTTCTATAATTTCCCAGTTCATATTTCTCTTTCTTGGGATATATTTTCTTTAATTATAGATTTTACAACTAGAATAAATATTGAACTCAGTTATTTCCAAAGCATGGAAAAAGAAGAGAGGATATAAAGATATGACCATTATCCTGTCATCTACCATATTTTAGTTGTGCTTTCTATCTTTTACCACTTACCTTCCACATTCTGCCTTTATTAGTATTTGTCCTGTTTGTGCTTTGTCACCTACTTCTTATGCTTTTGTTCTTGTCTTGGGAAAATATTGAAATTGCTCTATTGTTTCCTAAATCCATAGCCAAATATGGTTTGCATTCATTACTTACATTTTTATGCCTTTTTTTAGATTTATAGATACGTATATCCTAAAAGTATTGGAAGTAGCTTATAAACTAGTTACTTACCCTATCAAGATTCAGTCAACATATAATCTCTATTTTTTTTCTCACAGTTTTTCTTTCCCCTAGGCTTCCCTTCTACTTAGAGAAATCTTACTTATCACTCAACAAAGATTCAATATCATCTCTCTTCTGAATCAGTTCCTGCAATCTCCTTAGATATTTGTCTTGCCTCTGGGTTAACTTTCTTCCTCTGTATATTGCTTTATTTTGCATGTTCACTCTAGATTATAAGCTTCTTGTGAAAAAGAATCATATTTTATGCACAATTTACTCATCAGTGCCTCATAATAGTGATCCCTCTGTAAGCATATAAAATGCCCAACTAGTGCCAGAGAAGAGAGGAAGAAAAAAGTAGAAAGTGGAGGCAGTGGGAATCCAGATATCCATGTCAATGCAATTTATTTTAGTGTTCAAAAATGGCTCTATCATGTATATAGTATACTTATAAAACACCTGAGTGTATGTGTATTTACATATATATTATTAAAGGCTACAGATATATTTCATAACAAAGTTATTCATTCTCATCTGCACCCTTACACTCTTCTCCATAATCTTTGGTTGCAACATTATGACCTGACCATCAGGGCACAGCATTTAGCAGACTGAAAGGCCACTGCTTTGTTTATATTACTTTTTATAATCTCAAATTTCAACAGAATGATTACCACAATTGGTTCGAGTCTCTCCAGGGCCACAGTCTCTCTCCCTCTCTCTCTTTGTTTTTTTTTTTTTTTTGTTATTGTTTGCCTCTCAGAAGTTCTGTGGGATAGTGCTTGGTTTTTTGAACAGGTAGACTTTGCCTGGGAGGTCCTTGTGTCTGAACTAAGATGTAATATGAGAACCCTAAAGAAGAACACTCAGGCAAGCCAGGAACTCCTAGATCTAACAATAAAGTAGGTTTGATGCAAGCTCTTATTTCCAAAATCTGTCCCATTTTTGTCACTTGATTTGGTAGACTTCATTTATCCTCTGTTTGAGTTTACCCCAGGTTCTTTGTCTCCATCTCGTCCAAATGTCACTCATAGAAATGTTCATATTTGGAGAACAGCGAGGGGCTCAGTTCTTCAAAAGGACCATGGAGTAGTGATGGAGGGAGAAAAAGACTGTATTAATTGTGGGTGAAAATTGTATTTAGCCTTGGAAAATTAAAAACAGACCTATATATCATAGCTCAAAAATTCTACATTTTTCTTTACTCAATAGAAATGACTGCACCTTGTAAGGATAGTCCCATCCCAATGGAAAATTGCACTGCTCACAGAGGAAGCAATGAAAGCAGTGAGTGGGCTAGAAAGGAGAGGAGCAGCATTCTTGGAAAGAGATAGGAATCCATGGATATTGACAAGGCACAATCAGATGGAGCTTCTTCATCAGCTACACTTTAAAATAATGAATCTAACCTTTCACTCATCAAACAGAACCCTATATAAATGTCAGTGACATCAACATTCAATTAACATTGTGGTTTATTCATCAGGTAGGATATATAGTGTAGGGATTCCTGTGGCTCCTGAATCATGATTGTAGAGAACTTTTTGAGCTGTCTCTACTATCTAGGCAACACTGCCTCACCTCTTGTTTCTTAAACACATTTCTCTCAGTCTCTACATTAGACATTTATCATTTTGTCCCTGGGTAACATGCTAGTAGGTGCTCACATTAGTCCTTAACGCATCAGGATTCCAATAAAGACCAACCTCTGGGAACTTGGAATTGACATCCTACCCTAAAAAGAACAGAAGGGAAAAAGAGTTGTCCCTGCTTCTTTAGTGTGTCTATTGTTTACATATAAACATTTGACAGAAGAAAAAAAACAACACTTATACACTCCTGATGTGTCTATATCCAACGCTTCCTCAGGGTGTACTTTTAATTCTGCAGCCAGGGTATTAGCAATATTAAACTGAAAATGTCACAGAATGTCACATCTGAAAATGTCACTGGGAAAGGGGAAAAAAAGATGGTGACCCTGTACCATCTACAGATGAAATAAATATGCCTCCCTGGTACTGTACAGTGGTTTTTTAGTGGGTTTAATTTTATACATTTTGCATCCTATTAATTTTCATGGCATCAATGGAGAAATATTAGAACAGCGAGAGTGCTGAAGACAAATTAACTCATCAATTACATGTATGGGACAGTGGAGACTGAGTTTATTTCACCATTTCAAATTGCAATAAAACTGTAATTACTAACTCGTGGAATCTTCATGGAAATCTGCATTCATTACCACTTAATTTGAAGTCAGTGACTGCTGTATACTTCACTTTTCTAATATCTGCCACCAAATAGAAATAGTAGAAAACAGTTTAGAATTAAAGCAGCTGTCTCATTTAGTCCCCACAGAAACATTTTTTGCAACCATCCAAACTAAATTTTGCCCATGATACTATGAGATTAGGTTGTATTTAAATTGTTCAGAAAAAATGGAAAATGAATATACTGTTTGTTCAAGGTCATAATTTTCTTTTATTTTTATGTCCCTATACTCTCCATCACTCCCTATCACTCTTCCCTCCATATCCTTTACATACATAAGTACAACATATAGAGCAGTCTCCAATGGAAGAATGGCAAACTGAAAAGATGAGGCAAAAAAACTGACATTCAGCTTCCATCTATGTCATTTACCAATTTTATGACTTTGAGCAAATTATTTCATTTCTTTGAAACTCACTCTTCTGGTTTGTAAAATGGGAATTATAATGTCAATCTTCTGAGATTTATGTGAGCATTAAGTGAGCTAATATCTGCAAATACCCCTAGTGTAGCACTGAATCTTTTAATGTTGGTTTCCCTTCTCCTGATCTTTAAAGAAAGAAAAAAATTATAGGTATTACAAACTGTGTCATGATTTATGGAGAAAATTGAATTTCTCTGTCAGTTTAGTATACAGAAGGATCAAAATTGCATTTATTATCAATAGGCCATTTGTTTTTATTTTTGTACCTTTAATACAGTTAAGAAGCAAAGTTCTGTATAAATTGAAACTGATTTTTTAACCATACGTTTTTTATTTGCCACTATGAATTAATTAAATCTGAAAAGACATCATCTAGATGCTATTATTTCTATTTCTTTAGTCAGTAACTGGCACCTGGGAAATGATAGATCTCAGATGTAAGGGGCCATGTAGGGGCAGAAATCACCTGCATTTTATTTTGGGATCAGTGTTGTTTGGCAAAGTCTGTTTCTGTCAACTACAAAGTTTTGATGTATGTGCATAAAGAAGCAAAGGAAACAAGTATCAATGCTGCATGCACTTTGATTGTTGAATGGGGGCAATAACACTCACTCTCTGATCTTAGCAAGAAAAAGGAACACAAAGAAATATGGGGTAGGGTCTAGTTTTAAACATAAAATGCAAACAGAAGATATTTTAAACTATTTCAAGTAGTGATGGTCCAGAGCTAATAGTTCTAAAATTCATTCCATTTACAGTCCTCGGTATATTTGCTAATCTCAACTCTACCTTTCAGAGTAGCTTTCCATTGTAGATGCTTCTAAAGCCTATCAGCACTGTGGAACCTAATTACTGAGCACAGATTAAGAGCAAAACTAAATTCTATGTATTTTCTGTCATTCACTTGGATATTTCTGGGCATCTTTACATGTCCTTAAAAGGTACAGATGCTGTCTGTGAATCAAACCAGAATAAGGAGATGAACTTAATGGATTCTTAAGCAGATCTGACTAATTACATTTGTGCTCCAAGGACTTGAATTGAGCAACATATATGTAGCAAACATTCATATTGTTGGCCAGATCTGTTGAGCAAATTCCACGCCTCTAACCTCAAATTGCTTGGCTGAACCTACAGGCCAGCTCTAAATTAGTATGGAAAAGGAAAATTAAGACAGTCAGGGATTTGGTGATTTTTAAGACTATTCCTAGATAATAATCATCTGCAAAATTAATTTTTTATATACGTTAATACATATAAAGCTCATAGAAGAGTTCCTTCCATATAATAAGCTCTAAATCAGTATTAGCTATTATTGTTATTGTTACCTCATTTGTCTGTTTCTGTAGTGAAACTAGGGTACAATTGTCAACTACAGTGTAATTTTGCATCTGCGTGCAAAAAAAAAAGGAAAAGAGAGTTCAGCTATTTATGATAGTTGGTTGAAAATCCCAACTAAGAAAACTCATACTCTAATCTTAGTTATTCAGTATTGATTAGCCATAGCCTACTAGTTTATATGTATGATCTATTATATTGCTGAGAAAAAGAAAGTATTTAGTGAAAAAAGTTGGTTGTGTCATTTATAAAATGATGTCTCTTAGCTCACCTGATCAAAATGCATGTTTTGAGTTGGGTTGGGAGGCTTTATTCTTGCCCACATTTTCTTCTCTGGGTTCCCATGTATTTTAGAAAATTCCATCCTTTATTGGAATTACTAATCACATTGGTGTATATTGTTCTCATACATCTCACACACTTGAATACGCTATATGTGCAACATCATTGAACATAAAGGATGCTGCCTCAAGTCTAAAGCATTTTCCTAATGTATATTTACCAGGAAACTGAACCATCTTATCCTTTTAGTTGGTTTCACTAATTCTGTAGAGCACATTAGGCAGTCAACCATCTTCCTTTTAGTGCACAGATTTGGATGCCACATATCATTGGCATATGGTGGATATAACCATTTGTCTTTGCAGTAAAATCTTCACAAATATTTTATAGTCTGTATTAGTCAGCCAAAGGGGTGCTAATGCAAAATACCAAAAGTGGGTTGGTCTTTACAAAGGGTGTTTATTTGGGGTAGAAGTCCACAGATACCAGGCCATAAAGCGTTAAGTTTCTTCTCACCAAAGTTCATTGCCACATGTTGGAGCAGGAAAGCTGCCGACGTTTGCCAGGGTTCAGGCTTCTGGGGTTCCTCTCTTCCCGGGGCTGCATTTCTCTCCGGGCTTAGCTCCTTTGGTTCCTTCACAAGGTCAGCTGTAGACTGTCAGGCGAATGGCTCCCTTCTCTTCTCCTGGGGCCTTCTTTCCAACATCAAAACTGCTTCTCAAAAACGACTTCTCAAAACTGTTCTTGCCATGCCTTTTATATTTGATTCCCCACCCACCAAGGGGTGGGGCTCAACACCCTAATCATAACCTAATCATGCCCAGATTAACAGATCAGTTTTCAAGAATGATCTAATTATATTTTTGGAATTCATAGTTATCTCAAATTGGCCAACGGTTACATAGTCTAAATTCAATAAAGTTAAGAGCTTTCAGTTTGTGAAGTCCTGCCCTCCTTCTCTCTTAAACACAATAATCAATAGGCTGTGTGTCATAGAGTCATTGTTTCTTTCTTTTTTTTAAAATAGAATTTCTCTGATAACTATTGCCCATGGTTTCCTTAAAACATGGAATTCAGTGATAACTTCATTTATGCCAAAAAGAGTCACCCTCCTTGGGCACTTTCTTCAGTCTCTATAATTACATTGCTGCTTATTTATACCACATCTTTCAAAAATTCTTTTATCTAGAAGCTTAAAGGGAGAACATTATATCTTTTTCTAATTCTTGCAATCGGAGAAAAGCTTTCTTTACAAATTATTTTGAGATTCCTATTTCCCTGCAAAACCGAGGTATCCTCTCCTTTATTTTCCTTTTCCTCCTTTTCCACCTCTTCCTCCTCTCTCTTTTCTCTTTTCTGCCTTCTTTTTTCCTTCTTTATTTTGGTTTGGAAATATTTTAATAGATTTCTGCATGAACCATAATCAACTGCTCATCATATTCTTTCATCTAACTTTTAGGTATATCTCCATCCTTTGTAGTTCTTGGTCCTTTAAGTATATTATTTTATATTGTCCAACATATTAATATTTTTTCCATGGCAGTGGTTAAGTTAGGACTAAATGGAGTCAGACATGTAGGAGGGAAATTTTGAGAAATAGTACAAATTAAAAAATAATCTATTATTTACTGAGTGCTTATCATACTTCAGATACTATGTTAAGAGTGTTTCATACATTACCTATTTTAATCCTCACAGCCATCCATATTTTTTTCCTCGTTTTATAAATAAAGAACTAGAGTTCAAAGAATTTAAATAGATTGCCAAAGGACAGCCATAATATTAAAAGAGAAGTCCTGATATTTAAATTCCTTTTTTTCTAAAGCAGTTTTATTAAATAACTAAAATCCATGCTCTTTCCATCAAACCAGATTAACTCTGTATTTGGGAAAGAGGAATGGAAAGAAGAAACTTTAAAGTCGTAGAAATGAAGCTATGGCAAGTCTCAGGAAAGAATTTTTAGGCACAGAATGAATGCCAGCATCTTCTGGTTTCTGCCTGCACTAACTATTCCTTCTCCCCTTCCTTTGCTGGTTGTTGCTCCTCTGCAGTTCCTCCAGATGTTGGCTTATCCTAGACCTTAGTTTTGGGTCTTCTTTTTTCCAGACTACTCTTGTTGCCTAGAGGCTTTCATTCACCCACATGGCTTTAAATACTATTCATATGCTCATGACACTCGATTGTGTACCTTTAGCCCTGAGCTTTCCTCTGAAATCCAGACTCATATATCCGACTTCCAATCTGATATCTCCATTAACAAGCATTTAAAATTTTATGGGTACAAAACAGAGTGCTTGATTTCCATCACCCCAAAGCTATTCCTCCCAGTCTTTCCCATGTCAGTAAATGTCACCACAATTTTCCCAGTTAATGAAATTAAAATAATAGGAAATATCGATTATTCCTTTTTCCTAACACTTTTAGGAAATTCAGCAGCCAAATGTTATTAGTTCTTCCTCTAGTATATATGACAATCTATCTACTTATAGCTGATCTCCACTCTTCTACTTTAGTATGAACAACCATGTCCTATCTGAATTAATGCAAGTAGCTTCTTACTGGTCTTGCTGCTTCTACTAGTACCTGCTCTAGTTCATTCACCACAGAACAGTTAGAGTGACTTTATCTCAAAAGTGCAACACAGATACACTTCAATGCTATTTAATGCCTTCCTTTTACTTTAATTTTTTAATTTTTAATTTCTTTTTATCAGAGAAGTTGTAGGTTTACAGAAAAATCATGCAGAAAATAGAGAGTTCCCAAATACCTCCTCTCATACAAACAGTTTTCCTGATTATTAACACTTTGCATTAGTGTGGTACCTTTGTTACAATTGATGAAACAATGTTATTAAAATCTATTATAGTACATAGTTTATATTATTGTTTATATTGTACAGTCCTGTGGTGTTTTTTTCCTTTAATTTTTTTTCTAGTAAAATATATAAAACCTAAAATTCCCTTATAACCACATTAAAGTATTTAATCAGTGGTGTTAGTTACATTCACAGTGTTGTGTTAACTGTCACCACCGTCCATTACCAAAACTTTTCCATTATCTCAAACAGAAACGCTCTACCAATTAAGCATTATTCCCCATTCCCTACCCAACCCAGGCACTGATAACCTTTTCCTAGTTTCTGACACTGTGAATTTGCTTATTCTAATTATTTCACAATTAGGATACAATATTTCATATATTTAACATATCATAATTCAATACAATATTTGTCCTTTTGTGTCTGGCTTATTGCACTTAACTTGATGTCTTCAAGAGTCTTCCATGTTGCCTCATGTATCAGAACTTCATTCCGTTCTATGGTTGTGTAATATTCCATTGTATGCATGTATTACATTTTGTTTATCCATTCATCTGTTTATGGACGCCTTAAGTTGCATCCACCTTTTGGCAATTGTGAATAATGCTGCTTTGAGCATTGGTGTGCAAATATTTCTTCAAGTTCTGCTGTCAATTACTTTGGATATATACCTACAATTGGGATGGCTGGGTCATAAGGTAATTCTATACTTATATTTCTGAGGAACCATCAACTGTTTTCCAAAGTGTCTCAGCATTTTCCATTCCCAACAACAATGGAGGAGAGTTCTTATTTAACCAAATCCTCTCTAAAACTTGTTACTTTTTTTTTTTTTAATAGTAGACATTCTAGTGGGTATAAAATGGTATATCATTGTGGTTTTGATCTGCATATCCCTAATGGCTACTGATGTTGAACATCTTTTCATATGCTTATTGGTCATTTGTATATCTTTCTTGGAGAAATAACTATTCAAGTATTTTGCTAATTTTTGATTGGTTTGTTTGTCTTTTTGTTGTTGAGCTGCAGGAATTCTTTATATATTCTAAATATTGCATCCTTATCAGATATGTGGTTTCCAAATATTTTCTCCCATTCTGTAGGTTTTCCTTTCAATTTGATGATGAAGTTCTTTGATACACAGAAGTTTCAAATTTTGATGAGGTCCCATTTATCTATTTTCTTTTCTTGCTCAAGCTTTTGGTGTAAATTGTAAGAAACCACTGCCTAACACAAAGACATGAAAATGTATTATATTAATTGATTTTCTTATGTTGAACCACCCTTACATACCTAGGATAAATCCCACTTGACCATGGTATAAAATTCATTTAATTTGCTGTTAGTTTCAGTTTTCTAGTATTTTGTTGAGAATGTTTGCATCTAAATTCATAAGGGATATTGCTTTGTAATTTTCTTTTCTTGTGGTATTTTTATCTAGCTTCAGTATTAGGGCAATGTTGGCTTCATAGAATGAGTTAGGGAGTATCCCCTCCTCTTCAATTTTTTGGAAGTATTGGAACAGGATTGGTGTTAATTCTTCTTTGAATATTTGATAAAATTCACCACTGAATCCATCTGCTCCTAGGCTTTTCTTTGTTGGGATGTTTTTGATTACTGATTCAATATCTTCACTTGTTTGTGGTCTGTTGAGATCTTCCACTTCTTCCTAAGTCGGTATAAGTAGTTTGTGTGTTTGTAGGAATGTGTCCATTTCATCTAGGTAATCTAATTAGCTGGCATGCAGTTGTTCATAATCTCCTTTTGTAATTCTTTTAATTTCTATATGGTTGGTAGTAATGCCCCCTCCTCATTTCTGATTTTAATTATTTGCATCTTTTCTCTCCTTTTTTCTGTCTAGCTAAAGGTTTGTGATTTTTATTGGTATTTTAAAAAAAACAATGTTTGGTTTCATTGATTCATGTTATTTCCTTTCTTCTGCTGGTTTTGTATTTAGTTAACTCTTCTTTTTCTAGATCCTCCAGTTGTGAGGTTAGGTCTCCTATTTGAGATCTTTTTTCTTTTTTAATGTAATCATTTAGAGCTGTAAATTTCTGTCTCAGCACTGCCTTAGCTGCATTGCAGAAGTTTTGATGGGTTGTGTTTTTGTTTTCAATCACATTAAGATATTGCTTAATTTCCCTTGTGATTTATTCTTTGATCCATTGGCTGTTTAAGAGTATATATATATATATTTTTTAAAGATTTATTTTTTTATTTTATTTATCGCCCCACCCCTTGCTGCTTGTGCTGCTGTGTCGCTGCGTGTCTTCTCTGTGTCTGCTCATCTCCCCCTCGCTGTGAGGTCCTGCCGCATCAGCCCACAGTGCCGCGTGAGCCGGCCTGCCCTCACAAGGAGGCGCCGGGAAGCGAACCCGGGGCCTCTCATATGGTAAACGGGTGCTTTATCCATT
>JAQZBX010026019.1:0-29188 GCA_029593785.1 Cabassous unicinctus
CCATGAGACCATTATACGCTATTTTATCCTTTTCTTTTCTTTTTTTAATGTTTCACTTGCGGGAGCGAGGAGGGGAGGAGAAACGGCTAAAACAAACTAATTTTTGGTCATTTTATTCTTTTCGCAAACAGTTTGAAGACTAACCAATTTGTACTTACAAATCTGGGGCATTAGCAGACGGGGACCCTAAACCCGCACGCAGACAAGCAGTAACTGTTTGTATGCCAAGCTGCCTGTGAGCCTGATTTGACAGGGGAAAGCTATTCAGGCTTTTGTCAGCCGTCAGTCTAAAAGCGGTAACCTGCCCGGGGCCCGGGCTATGGGAGCGCTAGGTCTTCCGTCCTAAAACTGTATAATGAACAGACTGTTTCATTAGGGGGACAATTCACTCGACAAATCCAGCCCAAACAACTTATTTCACAATTTGTGAGCAGAATTAAATTTGGGGGGAGTGGCGAGGGGGGCGGGAGGGGAGGAGGGGGAGCGCTGAGGGGTCAGGGTGTCGGGACAAGTACTCCAGGCCATTCTGCCTGCGGTTGCGGCTGAGGCTTGCCAGGCCACGGCATGCAGATCAGCGGATTAAGGGGGGCCACGGCATCAGGTCAAGTGTCTCGAGGGGAGCTGATAAACACCCCAAACCTGACAACAGATTTTCCTTTCTTCCTGCACCACTTGTGAAGTGTCAGAGCAAATCTTTTGAATGGCAGTCGAGTTTACTTAGAGGTCCTTTCTTCAAGAAGACACTCTATCCATTTTCTGAAGCCCATTCCAGGCCGCCTCGGGAATAAATTTACCCTGCGTCTTGCACACAAAAAAACGTCTTTTTCCTCCACATCTTGACTACGAGCCTTTGTCTCAAGGTGTGTGAACCACAGCAAAAATCCACATTGAGAGTCGCTAACGTTTCAGAGCCTCTGGATTTAGCGCTAATACAAATTAAACACTTTGAAGATTACACAATCAACTACTTCTATTTTTTGTTTTTGTCACAGAAAACTCTCATTTTAACATTGACAATCTATGGATTCCGCTAAATGGGAAAATTTTAAGCAGGGACCCATCAGAGGATAACTTGATCTTAATTATATCCTATATATACACGACTATTAATTCAAACCAAGTAATAGCCAGCATGTTATACTCCTTAGGTTTTAATAATTCCAAGTGGAGAAGTCAGACTTATCACATTAAGTTGCATCTCTGTGCTAACTCAAAGTGCACAAAAGAAAATCTGTGTTCCTTTTCCTTACTGGGATTGAGCGGAGATGCTTAGCTTTCACTCTGAGATGTTCTAAAATGGTTTAATAAGCTCAAGTGTGGGAGGGTTCTTTGTTGCAGGTTGGTTTTACTTTATGGTTTTACTTTTTATTTCTTTGGGCAGTTTAATTTTTAAATTTGGTATGGTTTGTAAATCTAATGTGAAGCTTTCAAATGACCGCTACTAAAAATTATGAGGTAGGAAAGCCCTCTGAAAATTAGGGTGTCACTTTCAGATGTTTTGGAACTCTTTGGGGTGGTAACATTGAAAATATTTTTCTTTTAATAAGGATTCTGGTTGCATTTTTATAATGCCTTTTTTGAATTTGGATAATGGCAAATACATTGTTGAACATAGTGACAACACTGTCCTGGACCAACGCTCTGAAAATTCTTTAAAATCACTTCTGTTGCTAGCTCCATCTACTTTATAAAGAGTGTTCACTGAGGCCCAAATACTTCTCGTTTATCCTCCAGAAAATGTTGTAGCATTAGAGCTACTATACTTTTTAGTAGATGATTCCTTACATCCTTGGTTTATGAGGATTTCAAGGCTAAAAATAATAGCTACAGGAGTAGTCTACAATCCTTCTGTGCCGCTGGAATCCCGTTATACTTGTCGTAAGAGAAGCATTCTTTCATTCCTTTATTCGCCCTTTTTTTAGGATTGAAAAATGTACTATACTTCATAGTGCTCTACATAACCATCAATCAAGATAGTTGGCAGCCTCGCGATGGACCTTGAGATTCAGCATGCTCTAGGAAATCATTTCTTCCCAACCTCCAGACGCTATGGCATCTCTTGAGGAAGTGAGCGTGGTGTTTCCCTTCCCTGCCCAGGCTCCAGGCTAACTGAAATAACCCAGGCAGGCCATCCCAGTGACCCACCAAGTTCTGTGATGGCAGCATTCTGTGAATAATAATGTGGACTCACAATCCCACGCATCCTCACAGAGAAATCAGTCTAACCACCCGGAAATTCTGCTTCGTCATGATCTTTTCTCTTGCCACCAAACCGCACAGTCTGCCTCTTTGCTGGCACATCATTGAAAACTTTCTGCCCACCCTTCCAGCCGCTCCGTGGGGACCGCCACTGATCCTTTCCCTGAGGTTTGCCCAGGACTACCAAGAGTCCCCATCTGTTCCTTTCTGTATCAGATGATAAAGCCAACACCGACTGTTGTAGAATGGTCAGTCACTGGAGGAAAGAGTAAGGAACAAAGGGAAAGTCATCCTAAACTCTGGACACAGTCATTGCCAAGAGACAATAAAAATGGCATCACCCCATACATGCTATTTTATTAACTGTTTTTGCCCAGCGATATGTCAAGGAGATTTTTTTCTATGTCATTGACTATATATGCACATTCCCTTTACAACAAGAGTCCATCATATAGATAGACCGTAATTATCTAATTAATCCCTTTTGTTGGCCATTTAGGATATGTCCACTTTTTTCATAGTGTAAAGAATGCAGAAATGAGCCTCTTTGTACAAACTCTTGTGTGTACTTCTCTGGATAGGTCTTTTAGATAACAACTTAAGAGAGAAATCATTAGGTCAAAGGATAAACACATTTTCATATATGTAGTCAAGCTGCCTTCCGGAAATTTTCCAGATAATACAGATCCAGCTGATTTTCTATAGCGGAGCCAGAAAGCTATACCTAACTGTATTAATTTGACTTTTTGCACCGTGCTGTTCTTATGCCTTAGAAGTGAGGTTTGTCCTGTGTTCTCTCTGGGTTGGCAACAGAGCAAGCCAATTTGCAATGTGGCTCTACTATTCTCTCCATCTGTCTTTTTTCCTACCGAAATAGCATGTTACATTTTGGGGACCAGTTTCCTAAGGCTTACAAAGACCTCTTGAATTAGTTGAATACATTGGTGATGCAAGAGAACATTAAATCCTGCTACTTCATGTGTTCCACGACTTGGCCGAATCATATATAATCTCTCCACTGCTTCCTCTGGCTTTGTCACCTTCATTTTTGTCACATTTTTGTGAAACAACAGGTCCTGGCACATGCCTCCTACCTGTAGCCATAGTAGAGGCTAAATCTACACTATTTTTAATAAACATTTATCAAAATTATAAAACTCACATGGTAAAGTTCCATAAAGATTAGAAAACAAAAAAATAAAACACATCACAATTTCTCCAAGTCGTTAGGTAATCCTCACAACTGTCATTTAGAAGTTTACACAAGTGTTTACCTGGTTACTGAGTTAGCCACTCTCCTGTGGCTGGGAAGTGGTTTATCAACTTTAATCAGAAAAATCCGGGTATTTATGAACTTTCAGAATAGCTACCTTAAAGAACTGGCTTCTCAAAAACATATAATGTGCTTTCTTTATAAAATGGAATTAATTTTTGGCTTTTAAAAATAACAATTTCTGATCTAAAATTTTTGAGATGATGATTGTACAACACTGTGATTATACTAAAAGCCATTGATTATACACTTTGGATAGAGTAGCCAGAAACAGCAGCTACGTACAGTGGAGAAAGCTTAGAGAGATTGAGAGGTGAGGAATTTTCTTGTTTTTTGTCTGTTTTTGTTTATTATTATTATTATTATTGAAATAATGAAAATGCTCTAATAATGATTGAAGTGATGAACACACAACTGTGTGATTATACCAAATACCATGTTTGCACACTTTGGATGAATTGTATGTTTATTAATATGTACCAATAAAATTGACTTGTTAAAAAAATAATTTCTACTAGTGCAGTAAATATGGGGTTTGGCTTTTAAAAAAGAAAAGGAAAAAGAAAAAGAAGAAGAAAAAAGGGAGCCCTGCCTAAGTTTTCAGGATTTCATCATTGAGTGAATGAAGCACAGTATACAGAGAGAAGTAATGGCAACAGGCTTCGCGCACTATTAAAATGAATTTCTGAATTTCCATGATACTTTTCCTTGATGGTACATGAAGCAGAAGCAGGCCGATGAATACAGCCGAGCTGTGGCTGCGAGATCAAGGGCTGCTTGGCCTCTGCTCTGTCCGGGACTCCCTTTTCTGCCTTTTCTCTATGGCTCCAGCAATCGGCGTCCACTTGGATAAGTGGGTTTCCCCAGGAGTTTTGCTGCTTTGATGTGTGTGCATGGATTCTTACATTTGAGTATTTTGACATTCCTCATTTCCAACAGCTGTGGGCTAAGCACTTGCAGCCAGTGAGTGGGTTCATTCTGCAAGCCTGCCAAAATGCTTGCCAAAAGTTTCATGTTTTCTCATCCCGCATGTAAAGCCTTTAAAAATGCGTTGAATTTTCTTTTGGCTTATTTCTAACAGCTTTGCCCTCTGCTTTAGGAAATGTGGCTGGTGAATCTGGATGTTATGCTGGAGCATTGCTTTTTTGTGTGTGTGAGGCTTGATTTCTGTCTCCTTTTAAAAATTGAGCATATGTTGCTTCCATTTCTCTTTGCAATCAGTACAGTTACCTCATACTGGTTAATCCCCACCCCTCAGCAAATGATGTCAGGAGAGCATTTGCTTAACATCTCTCATTTTAATTAGGTGGTTCCTGAAAGTTGATAAAATAGCAACTTCTCAATGGAAAGTGGAATCACTAGCGAATTACACGGAATCCCTGATGTGGGAACTCCATGAGGGTGGGGACTTTTGTCTGTTTTGCTCACGCAGTGTAACTGCAGCAGTGCCCGGCATGTCTTAGGCACCCAGTAAACATTTGCAGAATGAATGAATGAGTGAATCAAAATAATAATAATCATAATAATATACTTTGACTAATTCAAGGTACGAGGCACTTAAATCACTTTTCTCACTCCCTTGTCAAGTTTTAAGTGAAGGAAAGCTTTTAAATTACCTAATCTCAGTTTCCGCACTCACGGAAGAAACCCTTGAAAACTCTAAGGTCCCTTGGAGCCCTAAATTTGCATCATGGTGTGCGAGACACAAGTGATGGTCTAACCCATGCACCTGCTACCAGGCTGGACCATTAGGTAAAAGGCAATTCCTTATGGAAACTGCCCCCAAAGTATTTGGGAATGGAAATATTTAATAAATATGTGCTCTCAAGGTCACACTATTGAATGGTAATATTTTGAATCCCTAGGTTCCCTCCCCTCCTCTATCCCTCTTTCTCTACCTCCCTTTCTTCCTTTCATCAGTCATATCATATCAAGTGGTTAATTGATGGTTACTGTGAGTGGAATGCATTGGAAAACTTGTCAAATAGTCCAGCAAAGAAAAAATGAGACACTTTCCAGATTTTCCATACCTACGGTACAATACTGTCTTTATGCTTTCAAACCTGGGGGATTTGATATAGGGATTAAGTGGTGATTCTAGAATTTTGTTGGTCAATACCATTTTAGTTATAATTACCAATGCAGTGCTCTGCAAAATAATTTTTTGCGACAATTTACCAGACATAATTACACATCCTAAGTAGCTGGACGTGTTCTGAAATGAACTTATTTTGTCTATTTTAAATGGACTTAGGTTTCTGGAAATTCTAATTGCTTTGCACAGATTATTCCATAATTTAATGGTTCTTACCTTTATATGCTCTCTGGGTTACTTGGATGATATTTCCATGTCATTTTTTCCATTAGTTGTTATTTCACTTAAAGGAAAATGTTTGAGCAGTAAATCTCTTGATCCCATGGTAAAATTTCTTTTTAGTCACTTAGTCCTGTAGGTGGAAAAGTCATCTATTTGTGTAGGTTGATTTTCTAAAAGTTATGTGCCTAATTTCAATATGTTAGTGTGGTTGGTATTATTACACTGAAAATAGAGGGGATAGTAAAGACCTATCCGTATAAAATAAACAGATAACATCCTTTAGAAGGGAAAGGGAATGCCAGGCATTCTTGTAAAACAATGGCAACTTGTTAAACAATGGCAAAAAATTTGTTAAAAAAACACATTTTACTTTAAAATATAATGATAATTTAATTTTTAAATGCTGATTTTATTTAGTTATTTACTTTTGTTTTGTGTTCTCTCGATTTCTCTTCCCTTCCTTTCAATTTGTCTTCTTCAATCTCAATTTTTCTTCTCTGTCTTTTCCCCCAATACTTCCCTACTATTTCCCATGATGCGCCTGTCACTCAGGATACGGTGGAGACAACACAGACACCTGTGGAGCAGATTGTTTCCCTGGGGAGAACAGAGACAAAGCAAATAATCACACAGACTAATGACATAATTAATTCAGATAAATATCTGATAAATAACAAGAAAAGAGCATAACAGTGGGACCAGTTCAGACTGATTAGTCAGCAAAGACCTTTCTAAGGAAGTAAATGTTTAAACTGAGACTTGAAGGATGAGTAGAAGTTATTCAGCAGCAAGGTGTGTGTGCGTGTGCATTTGTGTATGATGTGGTCTGTGGTGTGTGTGCACGCACATACATGTGTGATGTGGGCTACATCTATGTGTGTGCACTTGTAAGTGATGCAGTGTGTGTGCGTGAACATGTGTGGGATATGGTTTTGATGTGCACATGCACTTGTGTGTCGTATGTGTGCGTGCACATGTGTGTGATATGGTAAGTGTGCTCATGCAGATCATAGTGGCAGGAGCGGACGTTCTGAGTTTGAATCTCAGCCCCATCAGGATTAGCTGTGTAAGGTTGAGCTACTGTTTCTTTATTTGTAAAGTGAGGGTGTTAAGAATATTGATCCTAGACTTTTTGGGAAGATTAACCAGGCATTGGGTCTGGCACATGATATGTGCTCAATAAGCGTGTGCCATTATCATGACCTATTCCTGAATTTTGCTCTTGCAAGACACAGGTTTCTAAAAAGGTAAAATTGAATGGAACTTTGTAAATGGAATGTCATTTTGAATCTTTGCTTTTTAGGGAAAGTAGCCCATGGGAAATCCTTCAATAATTCAAAAACAAACACACAAACAAAATCACCTTGTTATTTTTCTGGTTGAAAAATAACTTTTCATTTATGAGGTTACTTAGCAGGAGGACAGCTGTCACGCTGCCTGAGGCGTCCTCTGCCCAGTCTTCCTGCTTTCTTTAATTCAATTCAGCAAACCTCAGAATATCTCCTACCTGCAAAGTACTGGTATCAGGTAAGGCAGTCTTGGCTATAAGGAATGGAAACCTACCTGAGTGGCTCGGGTTCCGGCACTCTGGATTCCTTTGGCTCTGCCCTCTGGTGTCAAGACAGCTGCTTCCACTCTTTGTGTCTTATCCAGAAACAGAGGAATACTCTCTTCCTTGTGTCTCTAAGAGCAAGGAAACCTTTCCCAGAAGCCTCCTAGCAGAACTCCCTTTTGCCACAAAATTTATCTGTGGTGATGCTAGAACCCCAGTCAGTGGCAGGGGGAATGGAGCCCATACAGGGTCCCAGCGTTGTCTGAAGCACATAGGGGAGCAGAGAAGGGGAGACAGCTGAACAAAATCAGGGTCACGTCAGCAAGGGGGAAAGAAGAAGTGCCAGAGGGTAAGGCAGCCAATAGCATCTACTATGGCACTGTAGGACATCCAACCATTGCCCTCAAGACCTCACACTCCAAGGAAGGAGCCACAGACACAAATAATTTGCACATTGACCAGCATGTGATGATGACCCGAATGGAGTTTTGATCAAAGGATGTGGGATATGGAAGGAAAATGGGTTAATTCTTCCATAGCTGGTGTCAGGGTGACCTGCTCTTTGAAGAATTGAAAAGGAATCAGCTACAATAGTTTTCTTGGTGGGAAAAAACTCTCTTTACAACGCTCCTTAGACCAAGCTTGAGTTTTAAATCTCCTAATGGAAAAATGCATTCTATTTGTAAAAATACTTGTTGAAGATGGGTGCATTCTATTTGTTTTAGAGTCTTCCTGCTCAAAGTGGTACCTGGAGGAGCGCCGCAGCACCTCGGAGGGGCTGGGAATGCAGAATCCCAGCCTCCAGCCCCTGCTTCCTGAACCAGCATCCACAAACCTAACACAATTTCCAGGTGATCCAAAGACACATTAAAGTCTGAGAAGCCCTGCCCTAGAGCACACATTATTTTCCTTCCAGGAGTTTCTGATCAGGTGTTCTGTGGACGCTTAGGTTTCACCTTCATTCAAAACTTTCCTCTTCTCTCCCCTTTGTGCTTTTCAGGGACTTGATTGGGAGTTCATATCCAACATTGCAGCTGCGGAGATAATTTTGTTTCTTTCTTTCTTTTTCCCATTTACGGTTCCATCTGCCTCGAAAAGATCAGCAGGGAGTAGAAAAGAAGGGTCCATGTAGAGGTGACTGCTAATTAAGTCTTATCTCGAAGATTATTGGTTTAATAAAGCAACAAAACAAACAAACCAAAAAGAACATATTTTAGTTTTGATTGAGAAGGGTAGGACAGAGGGAAACAGAAGTATGTGAAAAGAATTGCTAAGTGACTGATAAATAGGCTTAAGTTATTTAAACTGGCACGGCGTGCAACTTCAACAGTATGGTTTGCATCATCTAAATTTCTAAATACCTGGAGTATATTTGTAAACATGGCAATCTAACATGTTATTGAACAGCACATTCATATTCAAATCAGCATAAATGAGGATTTAACAGCCGATTGCACAGTGTGAATGATAGTAACTAATTGTCAAGTCCGAAAGTTGCGAAGATAATAGTACTAATGCGATCAGCACGCAGCGATATGACTTACAGTAGCAAATCCGTGAATTTTAAGCTTGCCGCCCAAGTCCCTGCACATCAAAGAATGAGCCTGGATTCGGGCAGCCTGGACAAAATGGGCAGTCAGGAGGGAAAAGGAGGGCGAGCAGGAAGACTCGGAGCTGGTTTTAAGGGGCAGCGTGAAACTTTTCTTTCCTTCCATGCAGGCCTTCACCTCCTTTATAACAGTTATCAATGGGCTCCCTGGCCATTCAGCGCTGTCCCTCTTAGAGGAAGCAATTGTTCAGAGGTGTGGCTCATTTCAGGCATTTAATCTCCGCTGAATGGCGGCTGTGTTACCCATTTTGTCTGTGCCCAGAGCCTGCAGGCAGCTGGTCAGTGGAAAGTAACAATGACCACAGGCGGAGAATGGGGCAAATGCTTTGCTGCAGATGCTGCGTCCCCAACCTTGACCTTGGTCGTTGGTGCCCCCAGGGTGGCTTGGCCCTCACAGCGGGAGCCTGGCTTTCCTGACAGCCACCGTTGTGGATGAGGTGGAGGCTCCCGGCGGGATCTGTCCCCTCCCGACGGCATCTAGACCCAACGGGCAGGCGCAGCGAGCGCTGGAAACTGAGGCCAACGTGGACAAGACTGCGGGCAGCGAAGCACCAAAACAAACCCCTGCTTTTCAGGGAGCGACTTTTCCAGCCGTGACGAGCGGCTCTGTTCTCGGCAGGTCTGGCCAGGGGTGTCAGCGGAAAGTCTGTCCTGCCAGCCCACTTGCCTGCTGCTCATCCCCCAGCCTCCAGACGTCGGCCTGCACTGCTCAGCGTGACGCACTCTAGGCGCCCTTTGCAAGACGCTGGAGACAGGAGACATGTAACTTAGTTCTGGCTTCTGCCCACCTCAGTGCCTTCTACGTCGCCAAGCCCTAGGGGAAAGCAATCTATATCCATATATCTGTATCTATAGCCATCTATCATCTATCTATCCATCGTTCTACCATCTCTATCTATCTATCATCCATCTACCATCTATCTATCTACTATCATCTATCTATCCATCTTTCTACCATCTCTATCTATCTATCATCTATCTACCTACTATCTATCATCTATCTACTATCTATCATTTATCTATCTACTATCTATTATCTATCTATCTATCTATTATCTATCATCTATCTATCTACTATCATCTATCTATCCATCGTTCTACCATCTCTATCTATCTATCATCTATCTACCTACTATCTATCTACCTACTATCATCTATCTATCTACTATCTATCTACTATCATCTATCTACCTACTATCTATCTACTATCTATGTACTATCTATCATCTATCTATCTACTATCTATCATCTATCATCTATCATCTATCATCTATCTATCTATCTATCTATCTATCTATCTATCACCTCTCTCTCTCTCACTCACTCACCTATCTAAACAGCACAGAAAGACAGATCTGGTGATAAACCACTTATTGCTTCCGTGATTAAACCATTAATGATTCTTCATTGACACCAAAAACCCAAACGTTTTCCTATAACATCGAGTCTTTCATAACTTGTCCCCAGCTTGGCTAATTAACCCATTCTTCCCTCCCTCTCTCCTTCCCATCCTATGAGGTGACAGACACTGAGCTGAGCCCAGACATCCTGCCACACCCTCCCACCTGTACCCTATAGAGCACCCCTTCATCACTCCTTTAACCCCATGCCCCCCGAAACACACAGCCCCATTATGGGGCTGGTCTCAGAGCCACACTGAACCCTTAAATTCCCCTCAGGTCCCACGCGCTTGCGGTCCTCTCAGCCACCATCAAGGCTGCCATCTTGGCAGCAGCAATTTCCTCCCTGGGATGTTTGTCTCTGTGAACCCATCCTGAGGTACAAATGGCTCCTTCCTTAAAGCTCCCACTTATCAAGAGCCGAACCTGGTGCATTGCCTGCTGGACCAAGAGTTCCTTTCTCGTTGTTTCCAGCACCTAGAAGGATTTCAGGCTGAATGACACGTGTGAAGGGGAAAGGGTCATGAGCCTAGATTGCCGTGTCTGTGTAGATGGCAGTAAAGACTTCGGGCTCCGGAGCCAGGCTGCCTGCCTTCTCAGCCTTCCTTAATGGATGTGTGCCTCCGCCTCCAGCCTCTGCGCTTCCTTCCATCCTAGCAGGGCTGCCTTGTAGGGCTGCTCCCAGGACTGAATGAGCGGAGCTTGTGAAGTGCTGAGGAGAATGTTTACTTAGCACACTGTAGGTGCTCAATGGATAGAATGTTGGTTCCCAGATAGGTTCTCAGCCCCTAAGCCTGGGCTTGGCCTAAAGAGAGAATGAAGTTAGCTGTAGCAATAACAAGGTGTGAAATTTGGAGTTGGTGGGTCCAGCTGGCATTTCACCCACGTGGGGCTGGAAATAGTGGATCCTGCTGTTTTCATCTACCTGGGGCTGGAACATGTTTTGAGTGACCCCCAAACCTTTCTGCATTTGAAAAGACTCTGGCTGGGACGGTGCTACTTTGTTACTGTTCTCCAACCCAACTGTAAGTACCTTATCTCGTGCTGCTCTACCCAGGCCTGGCTGAGCCTGGGGTTCAGCACTCCCCCAGCCACTGTGCCTGACTTGAAACTGTGCTTTCAAGATCCCCCTCCACCAGCTCTCCACTCTGAGGGGGATTCGTTTTCTTCTGCGCACCAGCAGGTCTCGTTCGCCATCCCGGGCATAACTTGGCATGTTCTCCTGCATGGCTTCACGGCTCCCTGCTTCAGGCACTGGCAACAATTTCATTTCACCCACTTTTATACACATTGGTTTCCTGTGACCCGGTCAAGGTTCTTTTGGCTACAAATGCCAGAAGCAAACAAAATAGAGGGGGGGATGTGTGGGTCAGAAGGAATCAGGGGTAACTTTCAGAAAAGGTCGGGACAGGCCATTGGGACCAGGAATGGAGACTGGTCAGGCACAGAGGCTGCTTTCTCCACCTCTCAGGGCCACGGGCAAGTGTGCCAGAGGGCTTGGCTAGGAGGGTGTGGGGGAAATGGGGTTGGGAGATGGTTACCTGGGAGCAGGAGCCCTCCTTGCCCCCTGCTGCCTCTACCCCCCTGGCAGGCTGAAGGAGAGGTTTGGGTGGCAGGACCAAGGCATCCTCATCTCAGCCCTGGCTGTTCCCTGCCCTGGCAGGTAGACTGGGAAGATTTAGTTTCCTGAGGTGGGTTACCTTAGACCTGAAGGAGAAGGGAGGGACCCTTGCCCAATTTTATCCCCGAGACAAGCCTAGGGAAAAGGCATGCTGGGAGAAGAGACTTTCAGGGGACAGTTGTTAGGGTCTGGTAAGGCTGCATGGAGGATTGCATTGTGTGCCCCCATTTGGACGTGTTCTTGGTCTTGGTCTGCATTCTGGTGGGTCTGGACCCATTGGAAATAGGTTCTCTTGAAGATGTTACTTCAGTTAAAGTGTGGCCCAAATGAATGAGGTTTAATCTGGATTACTGGAGTCTTTTATAAGCAGAGTGAAAGTCAGACAGAGAGAAGCTGAGGTGAGCAGCCAGAAGCTGAAAGACAACAGAACCTGGAAGAGAAAGCTGAAGGTGCCACCATGTGCACTGCCATGTGATGGAAAAGTCAAGGACCAGATGGTTGGCAGGCTGGCCCAGAATGGGGGAGAAAGCCTCACCTCGCTCGATTTTGTACTTATCCTAGCCTCAAAACCATGAGCTAATAAATTCCCTTGGTTTAAGCCAACCCATTGTGTGGTGTTTGTTTTAGCAGCTGGGAAACTAAGACAGCCTGGGATCCGCAGATGTGGGAAATGGGACCCCATTTTAGCACAGAAAGAGGCCCTCACACACAGCAAAATACTGGGTTAACCAGAGAGCAAAGGATGTGGGCTGCTGGGATTGAGGGTGGTAGGAGGCAGGGCTGCTGAGGGATTTGAATATTCTTCTTTTCCTCAAATTCGGGTTACACAGTTCATAGACAATTTTGGTTCCCAGGTTATAAAAGGATAATTCTTAGTCCCAGGATTAAAATGCTCATTCTGGGATTTTTGCATGGATAGTAATTTGATAGAGACAAGCATCGTTAAAAGGAATCGAGAACCAGGTAGTTTCACATTGACTTAGTTACATTGATTGTAGGATCTATTTTTGGTCTGGCTTTTCTATTTTAAATAGATTTAGTTTTCATTGTGGCTTTTAAATGATCCCTTTTTTCACAGAAAATGTCTACAAATGTTCATTTGTACCATGGTAAATTCCATACAGTTTTCCCTTTTTATTTTCACAAGGAAGAATAAAAATAAGAGATTAAAAAAAAACACACACACAAAAAAAAACACAGTGGTTTACGAAAAGCTTGTTTGCCAGAAACAAGGATTCCATAGCATTTGAATCCTTGATATTTAGGTCATGTGGCTGCCAGCTCAAGACTAGATTTCTCAGCTTTCCTTGCAGTTTGACATTACCATGTGACTTAATTCTGGCTAATGGGACATAAGGTAACATGTGTGGTAACTTCTGAGAGCTGTCCTTAAAGAAAGAAAGCATTTCCTTCTTCTTCTCTTTCCTCCTTCCTCTTGTCTGGAATGTGATTGTGTTGGCTGGACCTCTGGCAGCCATCTTGGGACAGAGATGACTTTGGGACCGGAATGCCTTGCACAGTGGTGCAATGAGGAAGAAAGGGTCCTTGACACCGTGGAGTGCCACACCAGCTCTAGAGTGACCACCTCTGGACTCCTTGAATGCTCAACAGAAATACACTGTCTTGTTTAGTTCTGTGCTACTTTATGTTTTTTTTCTGTTACTCACAGCTGAACTTAACCCTAATTAGTACAGTGTACCATTTGCACCTAACTTCTGCACTCTGGAGCGTCCTATTTACTGAGCTCTGCCATGCCAGGCTGCTTTGGGGGCTATTCTTGAAGGTGCTATACTTGGCAGGGGGGCAGGTCAGGTGAGGGAAGGGTGTGGGAAAGAGGAAAAGTAAAGGTAGAAATAGGTTTGGAAACAGAAGGAGGCTGAGAACAAGTGTCCCCTTTTTGGGGCAGGCTTGCAGTCACCACATGGTGTCACCTGCTTTATACAGCACTGTCCTGTCAGCAGCGATAGCCTGAGCGTCCTCGCAGCTAAGACTACATCTGCGTACCTGAGCAGGTGGGCAGCCCTCATTGCTTCAGCCAAGCTAGCAGGCAATGAGGATGAATGGAAAACTTGGCTGTGTGCTTTGTTGATGGTTAATGATCATGGGTCTACAATCTAATTGGTATCATCTCTCTTTTTTTTCTATTTGTAAAATGATATATAAATATATAAGCATATATGTGCATTTGCTTACATAAATTTTTTTTAAAATATATTTTTAAAGATGCTTAGATTACATAAATGTTACACAAAAAACACAGGGATTCCCATGTTCCCCTCCTCCCACTCCTCCCACAACCTCCCACATAAACATCCTTCATTACTGTGGCACATCACCTGCAATGGATACACACATCCTGGGGCTTTGCCACTAAGCATGGACCATAGTTCACATTGTAGACCACACTCTCTCCCACACAGTTCTGCATGTTATATGCTGATGTAAAATGCCTATATCTGTAGTTGTAATGTCACTCAGGATAATTCCCAAGTCCTGAAAAAGCCCCTGTATTACAACTGCTTTTCCCTTCCCTGCCCCGAAAGCGTCCAGTGGCCACTGGCTCCACCTCACTGTTGTAATTTCTTCCATTGCTTGAATCACAATATGTCTACAACAGAATACCATTAAGTCCACTCTAGTCCATAGCCTTTCCCCAATCCTGAGGAGTCTGGGATGGTGATGTCCACTCCACTTGGAGGTATCATCTCTTTTGAAAAGCCAAAATTAATTGCAAGTTCAAGTATAGACAAGCTGGAGTGTTCAAGCATAGATAAGCCTCAGCAAACTGTGATACGGGGAGGGCTCGTCTTTAACATCTGCCTGCCTTCCATTTTGGGACCTGAGGTTCCCTGTCGTAACTTTCCAGGGCGCTCTGACAAATACCACACAATGGGCTCCTCTAAGTAACCGGAACTTACTGTTTCACAATACTGGAGCTGGAAGCCCAGCATCAAGGTATCAGCAGGGCTTGCTTTTTCCGAGTCTGCAGCGTTCCGGCAATCCTCTGCCACATCCCGAGCTCTCTGACCTTGTGTCTGCCTCTCGGATTTCCACTGATGTCTGACGTCTGCTTCCACATCCCATTTCTTTTGCTCGTAAGGACTTCATACTTAATATGGATTAGGGATCGTCCTCTTTCAGTCTGGCCACACCTTAACTAGTAAGAGCATCTTCAAAGGAACCACCTACAAATGTTTTCACACCTACAGGAAGGCAGGTGAGGACTTGAACATATTTTTTTGTGGGGGACATGATTCAGTCCCCAACATTCCCAGTGCCCCTATGCTAGCTCCTGGGTGTCTTTGGGTAGGCGGCCCTCGTTAGGACACCCCCCTCTGATATGCGTTTGCCAGCTCCGACTCCTCCTCCAGATCTTTCCAGCCCTCCCTCTCCGATATGTTTGCCATTCCTTTAAAATTGTCTTCTTTGCTAGGTAACAACAGCTAAGGCACTAATAATTTCTGATTGGTTGCAGTGTCGGTCAGCCAAATAACACAGATTTCAAGAGGGCTGCCTTCTGGATACGCATTCTTATAATTCCAAATTGTGACTCTGGTAGGAGAGTCTGAAGTATCCCAAATGTGGGGGTAGTCCACCAGCTTACCCCAAGGTGCGTGGCCTGGGTCACCTCTCATGAGAAGCTGTTGAGCCCGTGTCTCCCAGGACAGGGTCTGACCTCAAAATTCCATTGAAATTCAGTGATTGGCACCTCCCTGCCTCAACAGTAACCTCACAGAAATGGTGCTTCTACAGGAGTATAGTCTTCTTTAAAGGTCATAGGGAGAAGGCGGTGGACCTTAAAACAATGGTCAGTCACTAGTTTTTTCAACCAGAGAAAAAGCTGGTGATAAGGTGATAAATACTAACAACAGGGAAAATATTCCAGAAACCAGGCCAGCAGAACCTAAGCAGGAGTGTTGTGTACAGCTTCTTATAAATGCTGTCATCGTTAATCCCAGTTTTAATTTCCAGCCTTATTAAAGACTTAAGGGCTTTATCTCCATTTCTTTCCCCTGGTAAACCAGAGGCATGTAATGATCTTTATTTCTGTAATTTTCCCAGTGGTCACAGTTCTGTGCTGCTTATTCTTCTTCATTTCCATGTGGATTAATGAGAGCTGTGTGGCTCTGCCTTTGTCCTGTGGATGTTTCACGGGAACAAGCATCTGTGGGATTCAGCATCATTTCTTAGAGCTCGATATGAATCATGTAGACAAATGCCGCAGTGGAGAGGGGTAAATACTGGGCACCCACTTTGCTGAAATGAGTTGGAACAGAGTCCAGTGTCCCCAGCCTAATGTCTCTCCACAGTTGCATTTACAGTCATCCTGTGGAACATGTCTGGACGTGTGTTGCCAGTACCAGGCCCACAGATAACACAAAATAACAGGGAAAGAGCCAAAATCATAGCGGTAGCGTCTTAGAGCCAATAATGACCTTGGAGAACAATTCATCTGCCTGCCTTAACCAAAGCACAGCACTAGAGAGGTTATATGATGTCCCAGAGTGCACGCGAAGAGTTCATGGAAGAGAACTGGTCTTAATCTAACACCTGTACCCTGTTGACCTATTTGCAACCAAAGGTGAAGATTTGTTTTTTACCTGCTTTTAGGGCATGCCCTAAGTGAGGGGATCAAAATTTCAGGTACTCGCCATGGCATGTCCTTATGCTATGAACAGCACTTGATGAATGTATATATATATTTTGGGAGGGGCAGGCTTTATCATATGTATCATTTTTCTTCTTCACCAAATGAAATCTATTTGAAGACGTTTGAAAAAGTATAAATAATATGTGACCTATTTCTTACAGAAGTCGTTGAACATTTGAACAGTGAAGCAGTAAAAGAATTACTCTGAAAGTACACATCTGTAAAGGGCAGGGCACATTCATGCTTTCACAATGAACAGACATAAGAACGGTTTAGGAGCTTTGTTCTGATTATTGATGATGCATTGGCCACTATTAAAAGTATTTGGAATTGACATGAATCCCCTATCCTTTTTGCTCCCCCCGTCCCCCCTGAGCTAGTGAGGGTTGTCAGGGTCCAAAGGGGATTTTGGAATCTCCAAGAAAAAGTTGGTGTTCACCTGTGCACAGAGCTGATAGCTACAGGGAATTTCTCTAAGGACAATAGGATGGCAGTGACAATGAAGTTGGAATTTTACAAATAGGAGAAGAGTGTGATGTAGGAAGTGCTGACTGGGATATAGGAGAATAAATAGAAAATTTTACAAATAGGGAAAGAGTTTGGTTCAATGAGGACAGCTTAAGAGTCCAGGCCTTTGTTTCCTTGGTCTGTCTTTCCTGAATCAGAGTAAGAAGGTTCGTGTCGGGGCTTAAGGAGGGGCAAAAACGAGTAGCTGGGCCCTGGCTGTGGGGTTAGTGGCAGAGCTGCTGAAGGCTGGTGGAGAGGTGTGTGATTTGCAGTTTGATTGCTTGTATGATATGCGTGACACTCTGGCCACACAAACCTTCCCTTTGGCTAGACTGCTCCATAGGATGGAGCCTGGTCACCAAGAAGATGAGCTTCAGCGTTGGACAGGCCTGGGTTGAAACCATGCCCCACTCTTTATTAGTTGTGTGGCTCTGGGCAAGTCACGGAACTTCTCTAAACCTCAGTTTCTTCACCTGGAAGACAAGGCTCATCATACACACCTCATAGAGTTGTAAGTTGTCATGAGATAATGTCATGAAACACTTGGGACTGTGCCTAGCACATAGTAAGTGCTCAGTGATTGATAGTACTCATACTAATTATTACTAACAAGACCAAATGTTCTTTAAAACACTTCTTAAAGTGAATGGAGTAATTTTCACATCATTTATTGTTTCAAAGATTGGCGTTACAGATTTTATTGATTGGCTATTTGTCCTGCCTGGGGAATCAGGAGGTGTCTCTTCTCCTTTAGCAGTGATGAAATATGACTTGCCCTGCAGAAGTTGCTTTGGAGACCTGGAGCTCGGGTCTTTGGCTCTCCCTACCTACCCAAGGAAATTCCATTCCAGGATGCCTTCTCTCTAAATGACAGGTTCTCAGAGTCAAGCACGCAATACTCCACTTCTTGGAAGTATTTGGAACCTTAACTTCATACTTTTCCAAAGGGCAGAGCAGGCAACTGTGATTTCTTAAATTAAATATCAAATAACTTAAAGGAAACAAAGTCAATAGATGACATCTAGAAAAAGGACAGCAATGGCCTTTCACTAGGCTCTATGTGGTTCAGGCAGGGACCAGAAGATGAACTCCCAGCTCTGAGGCCTGCACTTGACGGAGGATGCAAAGGAAATGGAACACGTTCAAAGGAAGGGAGCCGGGAAGCTCAGGGGGAGGCAAAACGGTCTCCAAAGAGACAGAGCTGAAAGGACTGTGACGAAAACTTGCAAGAATAAATGCCTCAAAAGCACCATCTCCTAATATTTGGAAGGTTGCCGTGGGAAGTTGGGTCTGAAACGGATGAAGGGGAGCAAACAGAGTCAAAAGGAGAGAGATTTGGGTTTGACAGAGAGAAGAATCATCCAAAGATGGAATCAGCAGCCTCAGAAGGCTGTGGAACGTTGGCTGCTCCTGGAGTGTGTGCGTCTTGATCCATGGTTCCTTGACCGGATGAGAGGGAAGGGGAGGAAGACATCAGATGTGAGGTCTGGATGGCCCACGAGACGCCCTGTCTCCTGAGTGGACAGTTGCAGCTGCCCTGCCTTTTCCCTAACCCACTGCCACATTTCAAAGGAAACTCAGTTCCCCTCCGATCGGAGTAATTTCCCTTTCCCTCTAGTCAGAACCATCTGATACAGAATAATGCTGTCAGTTCTTTTCCTGGTTATTTGCGAGGAATATTTTGCCAAATAGAAACAACCCATCATCTTCTAACGACTCCATTTTAATTAGGATTCAACTCTCAGGACACTTAGGAAGTCTGTAAATCTACAGGGTCTTTCTTGTGCTCGCCAAGGAAGAGTTGGAAGTGTGAAGGCATCGGATGGAGCTGTTTCATGACCCGTCGGGTTCTTGTGAAGTCTAAGCCGAAGTGTTCCCTGGAGCACACATTGCCGCCACAGTTTTGATGGACCACGTTCTTCCAATGGCAGGGCTCCCGATGTGCTCCCGATGGGCCCGTGATGGGCTCCCGACGGGCTCCCGACGGGCTCCAGACGGGCTCCTGATATCAAGTCAGTGGAAGTTTCCACTTTGAGGGAATTGATTCCTTCTTTCATTCTACTCAAATAAACAATCGAAAACGTCCTATGCGTGTGAAGGCTAAGGTGGCTTCTTTGTGTTCCTTTGGTCTTTTTCCCAAAGGATAATGGTTGCAGTTAAAATCTCTCCCCAAATATACAATGGCTAGAGTTTCTGCCAGCAGGGAGTAACATTTTTAAAAGTTGATTTAATTTCATGGCTTCTTAGAAGATCCTTTGTTGTCCCTGGCTTTAAAACATACCCCCTCCTTCCTGTAAAGAACCAGACAGAAAATATTTTACGCTTTTCGAGGTCTCCGGTCTCTGTCGTGGCTACCAGTCCTGCTGCTGTAGCGTGAGGGCAGCCACGGGCAACATGTAAGCAAACGAGTGTGGCTGGGTCCCAAAAAAACTTTATCTGGATTTCATATGTCACAAAATATTTTGTTCTTTAGATTTGGGGGCAACCATTTAAAAATGCAATTTCTCAGCTTACAGGCCGTACAAACATAGGCAGATGGCCCTGGGATAGCTCATCACAGCTAAGTAGTTGTTGCCCAGCCAAGGTCAATGGAGAGGACAGAGCTTGGCCTCAGAGCAGCTACCTCTGAGACTCCAATGTCTCCACTTCTTTTTTCCCCTCTAGCTGCAAGATGTTTTCTTCCTCATGTAGGACTTCATGTCTCATAGCTGTGGTCCCTGAAGACATGCTAAGCTGACTCTCTAAGTCCCAGATTGATTCAACTTGGAAGCGGGGTGCTCGTCCAGTTGGGTCAGGTACCAATCTTGGGAATGAACACCGGAGGCTGCTGAGTAGGGTGAGGTGGGAACATGGCAGAGCCCCTGCGGACTTTGCGGGTGTGGGAGGGGAGATCCCATACAAGTGGGAGTTTGGGTGGACCAAGCAAGAGGTGTCTCCTTTAGCGTCTCATAAAACCAGGTGTGTTTATGTCTGTGTGTGTATGTGATGAATGAGACAAAACATCCATGCGTTATTACCAATTCCCTGGGTGTGTTCTAATAGGATCTTTAGTATATGTGCTGGCTCAATAATTGCATACATTACCTTTTAAGGACCCACAGGACTGATTAACAGAGCAAAAGCTGTCTGAGGCATGCTGGGAAGATGCACTAACAGGAAGTATTTTTCCATTTCAAATTTCATCATACCGCCATGTTTCAACCCAGGATTTGATAAACATCTTTCATAACAAAAATCTTTTCCCATTACTTGCTGGTTCCCATTACTTGCTGGTTCCCGTTTCTGTACCTGATGCTTGCTCTCATTTCCGAGAGAAAATCGTAAGGACTGTCCTCTTTTCACAGAGAAGTCGTTGCTCTTGTTGCGGAAGTTTATCTAATGAAGTCTCAGCGTGACCAGAGCAGAGAGGGCACACATGTGTCCAAAGGTCCCGCTCTCAGACACAGCCAGCGGGGTGACCACACGGGGGGCTGACTTGGGGGAGGTGGCCTGATGGCCCCACGTCTGTTCTCAGCCCGCTTGCTTGTTAGTCCCTGGAAAAGTGGGTGATTTCAGTCTCATCAGAGGAGCAAACCCACGTGAACCAAACACTCAGCCACGAACATGGCGCTGGAGGGCCCTGAGGCAGTTGATGCTAATTAGCTTTTCTAAATCTGCAATTTCCCTCTTAGCCCTAACAGTAAAAGCCAAACGTCCATAGCTGGACAGTGTGCAGCAAGGGAGAACCTTGGTGCGCTTCTGACATCCATCCCAGGGTGGGGAGGTTCTACAAAAATTATCCCTCATCACGTGGAGAAGGCATTTGGTAAAAGAAAGAAACTAAAATATTAACCAGACCAATCAGCTCTAAAGCTATTAGGTGCCAGAGGAAGAAGGCTGGAACCCACATGAGGAAGGAGCAAATCACCCACGTGGCTACGGAGCAGCAAGACGAATGCATCACACATTTGTAAAGGGGGCAGCGTTCGTCTTCTGGGCTTCCCTCATGGCCCTTGGTGGTGTTTCCTCCTAGTTTCAGCGCCCTTATTCATTTCGCAAACATTCACTGAGCACCTAACGAGTGCCAAGGCTTCGGCTGGAGGAGGGGGAGCAGACAGAAAGAATAAGATCATTAAAAGGCGGCTTGAGGTCTAGGAAGATCACCAGACACGTGAACCATGAATTAGGATGCAATGGGGACTAAAGTCAACCGGGGCGGGCTTCACAGCGGAGGTGGCATTTGAGGGAGGCCCTGAAGGATGAATAAGCTTTGCCAGGTGCAGAAAAAGAAAGGCTGTTTTAGGCAGTGGGAGTAGCATGAGGTGAGAATGAAGGGTGAGTTCCACCGGGTTGCAAATTGGTGGGTCATTCAGTGAGATGGGGACTGGGGGCGGGGGCAGAAAGAGAAGGCCTGAGGGATGATGACCAGAGGTGAGTCTGGAGGGCTGGATTGGAGCCAGGCTGTGAGGGCTCTTGGCATGTATTTGGTGTTAATTAATATTCGCTCAAAGGTGAGAGAAAGAGGAATAATAGCAAACATATAGTGATAGTGACATTAAAATATTAGTTATTTACTGATGGCTTAACACACATTCAGTTACTAATTATATTATATTATGTCACATTGTATGGCATTACATATATTAACTTATCATTCATTTATATCTATTTATCTAATCTATATCTGTCATCTGACATCTGTCTATATCTAATTCTCTCTACCTACTATCTGTCTATTTATCTATCTATATCTATCATCTAATCATCTATCTATCTGTCTGTCTGTCTATCCATCTATCATCTATCATCTATGTATCTGTCTATCATCTATCATCTATCTATGTACCTATCTATCATCTATCATCTATCTATCATCTATCATCTATCAACTATCATCCATCTATCATCTATCTATCATCTATCTATCATCTCTATTATCCACCTATGCCTATCTACCATCTATCTGTCATCTATCTATCTATCATCTATCTATCATCTCTATTATCCATCTTTGCCTATCTACCATCTATCTGTCATCTAGCTAACTAGCTATCTAATCATCTATAAAAGAGAAAGTAAAAGAGTAAAAGAGAACTTTGGATCTGCCTGATTTTCAGTCCTTCTTCATGAGGAGGTGATAGTGGGTAAGAGGGCAACGTCAGACCATCTGCCCACTGTCCTTGCATTTGCTCGGGAGAACAACCACTCTGAAGATGGGACCAGGGCCCTATGGGATGCTGAGGGCAGCATCTCAGGAGAAAGTTTCCCTCCCAGGGGTCCGTATAATGTCCTACAGGCTGAGGGCACGACCTCAGGCATGACCTCAGGCATTGTTCACCAAGCTGACAAGGTCTGAGCCGTGGCCTTTGAGTGAAGAGGGCATCGAGTCACCTGACAAAGCCCAGTTCCTTTTTCGGAACAAGGGCGACGTTGAGAGAACATATGTTAACATGGAAGACCTCAGAGATTATCTGTGGGGCCAGCATCGGGAGGTCATTATATGGATTTTCTGAGATGATCTTTTCACCTGTTCAGAGGGTCAGGTCATTTGCCCCTGGCTCCAGCATCTGGCAGGTCAGCAGAAGGGAGCTGCTTTCAACAATGCAGGGAAAGCATGTGACAGATCCTCCACGTTATGGAAGCTCTATCTCCTCAGTAACTGGAGAGAATATTCCTGGGCTGGGCACTATTGCGTGCATCCCACAGGAGGTGATCATTGTGCATGAGGACGTAGCACAGCACTTCTTGTCTGAGCTCCGTGCCTTCTTCTGGGAAGCCCAGCGTGTGCATGCCTCTTCCGGAACTCCCTAAAAGACTCACAGCTCGTTTATGAGTCATAAAAGAAAACTGGTCTCGTTAGAGTCACGTCTCATTTTGGACCCCACATAACATAATAATTCAGAGGCATCCTTTACCTTATTCAGCAGACTGGAATCAACAACAATAGGAAAAGGCAACTTTTATTAAATTCTTGCCACAGGGTAGGCGTTTGCTAAGTGCATGGCTTCGTAACGCTCTCAAGAATGCTATGGGTTATAAATTATTACTATCTCCATTTTATAAATGAGAAAACCAAGGTACAGACTTGCAGCTACGGACTATAGTCAAAGAATTGTGGCTCTGAAGGTCATTCAGACGAGGAGACCCACACGGCTTGAAGTCAACCTGATGGCAGCTCATTGAAAGGAGCAGATGAAAAACCTCTCAAGTTCATGGCTTTGAAAGTGACAATACCTACACTGATGTTTGAATCGTGACCCTGACAACATTCAGAACTTTGATTTGCATGTGGCAGATACATGTTATGATGCATTAAATGCAGTCAGTCTTCAGTTGAAGATGCAATGTTAGGATTGTAAAGAGAGACAGACTTCAGCACAATAACTCACATCCCAGTTGTTCATCTAAAGAGACACCCATCTGTGACGTGGTCCTGACCTCAGTATTGTGATGTTTTCCTCTTCTCTTCTCTTCTCTTCTCTTCTCTTCTCTTCTCTTCTCTTCTCTTCTCTTCTCTTCTCTTCTCTTCTCTTCTCTTCTCTTCCCCCTTCTCTCCCTCTCCTCTCCACTCCTCCCCCTCCTCTCTCCTCTGCTCTCCTTTCCTTTCCTTTTCTGTTTTTAAGGGAGAAGATAAGCATCAACAGCCTTAGGAATAACCTGCAGAAATTTCCCCCAAAAATAGAGTTAGTGTGAGAAGGAACTGGATTTGAGTTGTGGCTCTGCATTCACTAGCTGTGGTGGGTGGATACTTGTCACAGTTTCTAGCTTCCCAGCACCTTTTGAGTACCTCTCCTATGACTTGGGGCTTCCTTTGCCCCTGAGATAGAGACCAGACATCCCCAGCCTTCTTTTCAGCTGGGCACAGGTGCATGGCTTGGGCCAGGCTAGCTGGCACGCCTCGGTGGGACTCCAGGTTGGAGGGACGCAGCAGGAGGCAACCAGCACCATGGAGAACCCTCTTCTCTGGTGAGGCTGGTGGTGGAGGCATCTGGCTCTGGGTGGTGGCGCTTCTGGGTGGAGGTTCTGGGGCCCAGTGTCCAGCACAGTGAGCCCCGGGTCTGTGCCCCCGGGGGCCAGAGGAGGGCCTCAGTTCTGTGGTGTGTGTTTGGGTGTCCCTGCTTCAAGCCTGATCTCACGGCCTTTCACGAGACTGTGAACTACCTGAGAAACCCTTTGATGAGTGACTTTTCTCCTTTAAGTAGTCAGAGTAGGTTCTGCTCTTTGCTGCTAAGAATCCCTCCTGCATCTCTGTGATCCTACATCCCTTCTTACCTTGATCTCCTCTTGTATAAAATGGGAATTGTAGTAATTCTTGCAGCATTTTCCTGAGGACTTGATGAGGTTCTTTGAGGAACAATCCCGCTGAGAACTCTATGTCACCTGCTTAAACACCAGTCATGTGCATTCAAGAAACAGCAGCATCCCGGTGCCACGCTTGATTTTCAGAAACTTTGGTATCAGCTATTTTTTATTTATCAGATTGAAAAAAAACCCCATAAATTTGGTGATACACTTTGCTAGACAGACTGGGAGAAACAAGGCACTCTTTGAATTGTTAATTCAGTGTTTGTGGCTGGAATATAAGTACTGTGGATAATGAGAAATGACAGTATTGCTTTTATATGCATAACTATTTTGATGTATTACATAAGAAGCCTGTAATGCTGTTTACTGCAGAGGGAAGTGGCTGGAGGGAGAAGCAGGAACTTGGAAAATGGAGACTGAGATAGGAGGGAGATGTATCATATCATACCTATCTGTCTGTCTGTCTACACACATGTATATGTGTATATATACACATGTCTCTACATATGCATGTGTGTATATAACTCCATGTAAACATATTTGCTATTTGACAGATTAAATTTTTAACAACTTTACTCAGAAGTGAAATTACACAGAATTCCAATGTCTCGCCATAAATTGCCTCTCTGTGGTCCTTTCGCCTGGCATCACCGTAGCAGGAAGGGACCCCACCCCTTGTTAGATGAAAACCCTGCCCCAGCACTTGGAGGCTGTGCAGATGCAGCCAGGGCCGTCTTCCCCACGCTTCAGCTATATGGCTCTGGACGTCCTCTCCCTGCCGTTTCTCTGGCCACAGGCTCTGAACTCCCCCTGAGAGACCTAAAGAGGCAGATTTGCTTCCTCACCTTCCACCACCATCACCGGAACCTTTCGAGACCTCTATTTGTTCAGCATCGGACCATATTTGCAAATAACTGCCTAGCCTGGGAGGGCTCTTAAGTGGAAATAGCACTGCCTTTTCTCATTTAGATGTGCCTTGTTTAAAACCAAAATATAAAATTAAATATATATATATATATATAATTTATCCTAATACCAAAAGTCACCTTTTTTTCCACAAATGGATGTGTCAGATCCTCTTATCTCTCCCCAGAATAGAGAATATCCCCTTCCTTGGGGGCATCCTGTGTGCCTGGCACGAGGGACAGACCTAAGGTGGCCCCTGCCCTCCCCTCTCCTAGTGTGGGCACCAGTGTGTTATCCCCTGCCCTTGAGTGTGGGCAGGGCCTGCGACTGCTTCCAACCGATGGAATGTGACAATGGGATGCCACTCCTGTGCTTACACTACTTTATATAAGACTCTGTATTGCTAGCAGACCTACTCTCACTCTCTAGCTGGCCGCCATGTTGTGAATTCTCTATGGAGAATGCCACATGGCACAAGATGCATGAACCATAAAAGAAAAATTGGTAAGTGGTAATGCTGCATACAGAAAGAGAAAGAAAAAGGGGATCAGGAAAAATAAGAGGCCCAGAAGCAAGCAGTTAAAAGCAGTGGGTTTTGTTGGCTAACATCAATCATTTAGAGTCAAGCAGTGTCTTTTTTCCATAATCTGGGAGGCTTTGTTTTTCTCGATGAAAAATCAAGAGAAGATAGAGCATCGAAACACCTCAGAGATAGATAGCCTCGAATAATCAAGAAGACTTTGCCACCTTGTAGAAGTCCAGTGCCACAACTTCTTTGTCTGATGTGTGTTCATGTTGGCATTCCCTTCAGAGAGGCCTTCCTCCATGCTGTGGGCTCCTTGACTGCTGTAAGCCTCAGGCTCAGAGGAGCACAAATTACCTGAATGCTGAAGTGTGGGCTTCTCCCCAAGAGAGTACTATTGACCTAGGCTGTTTTTATTTTCACCTTGTTGAAATTTTTGAATTTTTATGTTGCCTGTGTTTCCAGTAGTTACCAAGATATTATTTTCTTCAGGGAAGAAATTAGCTTCTGTCAGCCCTGCTGTATCTGGGTATCAAGGAGACCCCATCCTGGAAGGTTATTAAGAAGCTCCTTCCCAGCCAGGAAGGAGGTCTGAGATGCATGTACCCAAGGCTTTTTTTAAATTTTAATTTATTTTTTTAAATTTATTTTACCAGGAGGTCCCAGGGATCGAACCCCGGTCCCTCCATATGGTAGAAGGATGCCGAACCTCTTGAGCCACATCTGTTTCCCGCCCGAGGCTTTTTAACCGAGGATGAGCAGAACCCAGAGGTGTGAAAGCATCAGGCTGCACTAGGCTTAACTCAGGTCTTTGAGGATGGTGGTGGAGGGCAGCCCTGGAACACATGGCAGGCGCCTGAATCTGATTCTCTCACCTGGATGTTGCTAGTCCCTCCTCCAGGCCTGGCTCTAACTTCGCACAATCCCTTCAAATGGCCTAATAAAGACTCTCTGGTTGAAAATGTGTACTTAAACTTGAAAAAGTTATTTCTTCTCAGAAATCCAAATGTCAGATCCTGGCCCACCTCTTTTGCACAAGAATCGTAATTGATGCTTGGCCCAACTAAACTTGAATTTTACCCTGTTCTCTTTGATCTTGTGAAATCATACATAATCACTCTAGGGTTAAACTCTCAGCTTTTCCATTTCTTAGCTGTATGACCTTGGGCATATTACTTAACACTTATATGCCTCAGTTTCCTCATCTGCAAAATGACTTCTTCTTGGAGTTATTGAAGATCAAATAATATCATGAAATCTGAAATGCGTGGCACAGCACCTAGCACATGGCAAGTGCTCAATAAATATTCATTTTTAAAAGCCCATCTTGACATAATTGGGAACACGATAAGCCAGTTTCTTATGCTCATGGCCTACACAATTATTAATATGTGGGTGGCGGTGTTATGGATTGAATCACATCCCCACAAAGACATGTTCAAGGCCTAACACCTGGTCCTGTGAATGTGAACTCATTTGTAAATAGGATCTTTGAAGATGTTATTCGTTAAGGGAGGGGCAAACTGAATCAGAGTGAGCCCTACTCCAAAACGGCTGGGGTCCTTATAAACAGAGAAAAATATGGACACAGTAGAATGAAAAGTACTAGATTGAGACGGCCAGGTGGCAGAGGCAGAGATTGAGTGATGGGTGGCCATCAAGCCACCACCAGGCACTCCAGACCTCAGAGAAAGCATGATCCTGCTAACAACCTGATTTTGGACATCCAGCCTCCAAAACTGTGACAATAAATTTCTGCTGTTTAAGCCAACTAGTCTTTGTAGTTACAGCAGCCCTGACAAACTAAGACAGGTGGTTTAGTTCGCTGCATGGTCAAGAAATCCTTTGATGTCCTGACCAACAATACATGAACCCACCTTCATCTGGTTGAAGAAAGTTGGTCATGGTGGGAAGGGGTCATTTGTAGGATGAGGTTTGTAATCATGACACTCAACACAGACCTACTAAATGCCCATGGATGAGGCTGGAATTGAGGGGAGGGAGATAGGCTAGAAGACTAGAAAGTGGCACCAGAGGGATAGTCTAGGATGGATACAATTTTTCAAAAAGTGGGATTTAAGTATCTTAACATTATTGCTTATTCATTAACTTGTTTAACAAACACTGAAAATCCTTCTAGCTTCTGGCCACATTAAAATGAGTAAAACTAAGTCCTCATCCTCAAGGAACATGTGAACAAGTCAATTTATTGATTTTTAAATTTAGTTTTATTTGACAATTCATTGGATTTTGCTGAATTCCAGATAATACAGATTTAAATCCATGTCTCATCATGTCAAATAAGGAACATTTAAGAACACTTAGGAGTAAATAAAATTTCCTGTAAATTGAAGTGTTTCTTTTGTTTTGTTGGTGTAGGTTCAGCTCACTGTGGTTACACTGAGCTCTGGTACCCCAGAGCCCAGCCCTTGGACCTCCTCCAACAAGGATCCCCTTCGCCATTCTTCCTCCAGATTCCTTATCACACTCCTAGGGTAGAGTTTTCACTAATTTCCCAAAGCGCTTGTGTTTAAATGGGGTAAATAACTAGTTCTGAGCAATGGAATATGGGCAGAAGATATGTGTGTCATGATCAGGTGTGGCAATTTGAAATTATTTTAGGAATCCCCCCAAAAAAGAAAGATTATGTTTTCAAACTAATCTTTTCCTGTGGGTGTGATACCATTTGATTGTGCTAAATACAGTTGAGGGTCCTTTGATTAGATTACTTGATAAGATCGCTTTAGGGCTTTTGATTAGACTATGTCAGTGAGGCATGAGCCAGCTTGGGTCTCTGCTCTCTTGCTGGGTTTGATATAAACAAAGACACGGAGAGAAACACACACAGACACAGATAAAGGAAGCTGCCATATTTGATCTGGCCATGTGAGAGAAAGACAGTTTCACCCACAGCTGAGCTGCAAGGAGAGAAGCTCCTGAGAGGCTCAAAGAGCTGAGGCCCAGAGAGAGATGAGCCATATGCCTGATAGCTGACAGCTGAACTTGGAAAGAAAGCAGAGCTACTAAGACTGAGAGAGGAGTCCTGGTAAAAGACAAGCCCTATGCCAGCTTTGCCTATAGCTGCAGAAAGGCAGAGACCTTGGCAAGATACCATCCTGCTTTGCCACATGGTAGCTGACTTTGGTGAGAAAGTACCTCTTACGGTGCCCTGATTTGGCCTTGAAACTATAAGCTTTTATCCCAAATAAATCCCCTGTATAAAAGTCAACCTATTTTTGGTACTTGGCATTGGCAGCCCTCTGACAAAGTAAAACACCAGGTCTAGACTGTTGAGTTTCTGTGCCTTCCACTTACTCTTTTTTTTTTTTTTTTAAAAGATTTTTTT
>JAQZBX010026020.1:0-29178 GCA_029593785.1 Cabassous unicinctus
GTTAATCACAATTGACAAACACATCCTGGGGTTTTGCCGCTAAGCATGGACCGCACAGTTCACACCATAGACCACACTCTCTCCCACACAGTTCCGCATGCCATATGATGATACAAAATGACCCACATCTGTCATTGCAATGCCACTCAGGACAACTCCCAAGTCTCGAAAAAGCCCCCTGTGTTACAACTGCCCTTCCCTCTCCCTGCCCCCGTAGTTTTTTTTTTACAATTAGAGAAGTTGTAGGTTTACAGAAGTTATGTCAAAAATATGTTCCCATATAAAGTTTGTTAAAAAAAAAAAAAAAGAATCATAATCCCAGGAGGAGGGGCAAAGAAATTGGCTGTGGCAGTGACTTCAAAAATGTAGTATCACACACATTAAAAAAAAATATTTTTTGGAAGCATCATTTAAAAAACAGCATGGACAACTTACATTAATATTTTTTCACTTAATTTACTTTCAGAATTCCTGGAGGAAAACATTACATTTTTTTCACATGAAAATTGCATTCATATTGCAGAAGGATTTCACTACCTCTCATTCCCATGAAGCAATAAATTTCTCTGCCAAATTCCTCAAAAAAAACAACAACAGCAGCAACAAAAAGAAGATACTTGGTGAGCACAAAGAAGAATGTGAAGGCATAAATAGAAAAATAGCATATCTTATGGGAATGAAAGGCACAATAAATGAAATTAAAAATACACTGGAAGCATATAATAGCGGAGTTGAGGAGTCAGAAGAAAGGATCAGTGAGCTTGAAGAAATGGCCTCTGAAAAAGAACATACAAAAGAATAGACAAAAAAAAGAATGGAAAAAAATCGAGCAGCATCTCAGGACAGTAAGTGATGGCAAGAGACATGCAAACATACATGTCATGGGTGTCCCAGAAGGAGAAGAGAAGGGAAAGGGGGCAGAAGGAATATTTGAGGAAATAATGGTAGAAAATTTCTTAACCCTATTGAAGGATGTAGAGATCCATGTCCAAGAAGCACAACCTACTTTGAGACATATGCTAATCAGAAAGTCAAATACCAAAGATAAAGAGAAAATCCTGAGAGCAGCAAGAAAAAAGTGATTCATCACATACTAAGGATGCCCAATAATTTTTAAGTGTTGATTTCTCATCACAAACCATGGAGTTAAAAAGGCAGAGGTATGATATATTTAAGGTACTGAAAGAGAAAAACTGCCAGCCAAGAATCTTATATCTGGCAAGACTGACTTTTAAAAATAAGGACAAGTTTAGAATATTCACAGATAAACAGAAACTGAGAGAGCTTGTAATGAAGAGACCAGCTTTGCAAGAAATACTAAAGGGAGTGCTACAGCCTGAAAAGAAAAGACAGGAGAGTGAGGCTTAGAAGAGAGTCTAGAAATGAAGATTATATCACTAAAAGTAACTAAAAGTGTCAAAAGAGTGGTGAAACAAGATATGACAGATAAAACCCAAAGATCAAAATGGGTGAAGCAAGACCTGTCTTTACAGTAATAACATTGAATGTTAATGGATTAAACTCTCCAATCACAAAACACAGACTGGAGGAATGGATAAGAAAATATAAGTCATCTATATGCTGTCTACAAGAGACTCACCTGGGCCCAAGGATACCAACAGATTGACAGTGAAAGACTGGAAAAAGATATTCCATGCATGCAGTAACCAAAAAAAAGCTGGAGTAGCTATACATATACTGGATGAAATTGACTTTAAAAACAAAACTGTTATTAGAGATAAGGAAGGTCGTTATATGCTAATAAAAAGTATAAGTCTCCAGGAGGAAATAACAATCATAATTGTATATGCACCTAATCAGGAGGTCCCAAATTACATGAAGCAAACACTGGCAAAGCTGAAGAGAGAAATAGATGTCTCTACAATAATAGTTGTAGACTTCAATACACCACTCTCATCACTGGATAGATCATCTGGGCAGAGGATCAATAAAGAAACAGAGAGTTTGAATAATATGGTAAACAAACTTAACCTAATAGACATATACAGAATATTGCACCCAAAATAGCAGGTTATACATTCTTCTCAAGTGCTCATGTATCTTACTCCAGAATAGACCATATGTTGGGTCACAAAGTGGACCTCAATAGATTTTAAAAAATCAAAATTAAAAAAGCACTTTCTCTGATCATAATGGAATAAAGCTGGAAATCAAAAAGAGGCAGAGAAAGGGAAAATTCACAAATATATGGAGTTTAAACAGCACACTATTAAATAATCAGTGTGTCAAAGAAGAAATTGCAAGAGAAATCAATAAATACCAAGAGACGAATGAAAATGAGAACACAACATATCAGAACCTATGGGTTGCAGCAAAAGCAGTGCTGAGAGTGAAATTTATAGCCCCCAATACTTAACATTAAAAAAGAAGAAAGAGCTAAAATCAATGACCTAACTACACGGCTGGAGAAACTAGAAAAAGAACAGAAAACTGCCCAAAGCGAGCAAAAGTAATGAAAACAAAGATCAGAGCAGAAAAGAATTAAGTTGAGAAAAAAAAAGTAAAGAGAGTTAAAAAAAAAAATCAAAAGTTGGTTCTTTGAGGAGATCAACAAAATTACAAGCGCTTAGCTAGACTGACAAAGGGAAAAAGAGAGAAGACACAAATAAATAAAATCAGAAATGAGAGAGGAGATATTACCACTGCCCCTGCAGAAATAAGAGAGATTATAAGAGGATACTATAAACAACTGTACACCAACAAACTAGACAAGGTAGATGAAATGGAAAAATTCCTAGGAACTTATGAACAACCTACACTGACCCTAGAAGAAATAGAAGACATCAACAAACCAGTCACAAGTAAAGAGACTGAAAAGTCATCAAACAATTCCCCAAAACGAAAAGCCCAGAACCAGATGGTTTCACAGATGAATTCTACCAAGCATTCAAAGATTTAACACCAATCTTACTCAAACTTCTCCAGAAAATTGAACAAGAAGGAACACTACCAAACTAATTCTATGAAGTCAATTATCACCCTAATCCTAAAGCCAAATAAAGATATTACAAAAAAAATAAAATTACAGACCAATTTCCCTAATGAATACAAATGCAAAAATCCTCAGCAAGAAGCAGTTTATCCGTAGAAAGGGCAATTTGGCCACTCCCACAGAATGTTCAAGGCTTTGGTTTATTATAGTGGTTTTTGTACAAATGTCTTATTCTACAGTCTTTCAGGATTAAGAATTCACCTTTGAGTGCACAGGTAGACTTCATTTACCTGAAGGCTTCAAGGATTTTCATGACAGCCAACCATGCAACTCTTAACCATTTGAAAGACAGCTGGATGGATACTCACAAGATTAAACAGCCTGAATTTTAATTGCTCTAAACCCATCTGGAGTTTGCTTCAATTATACGTAATGATGCATGATACAAGATTAAATAGCCTCCTTTTAATAAATTTCTGTAAAACTAAAAAAAAAAAAAAAAAAAAAAAATCCTCAGCAAAATACTTGGTAATCTACTCAACAACACATTATAAGAATTATTCATCATGATCAAGTGGGTTCTATCCCAGGCATACAAGGGTGGTTCAACACAAGAAAATCAATCAATGAAATACACCACATTAATTAATCAAAGAAGAAAAATCACAGGATCATCTCGATTGATACAGAAAAAGCATTTGACAAAATCCAGCATCCTTTCTTGATGAAAACATTCCAAAAGAAAGGAATTGAAGAAAACTTCCTCAACATGATAAAAAGCATATATGAAAAACCCACAGCTAATATTGCACTCAATGGTGAAAGTCTGAACATTTTTCACAATTGCCGAAAGGTGTAAACAACCCAAGTATACATCAATCAAAGAATGGATAAACAAAATGTAGTATATATATATATGATGGAATACTATGCTGCTGTAAGAAGAAATGAAATTGAGACACATATGATGACGTGTTTGTACCTTGAGGACATTATGCTAAGAGAAATAAGCCAGACACAGAAGGACAAATATTGTATGGTCTCACTTAAATGAACTAAACATAAAGAATAACATGGAGTTAAAACCTAGACTACAGGCTACTAGGAGGTAGGATGAGGGCTGAGAAGGGGTACTGATGCTTAATGTATGTAGCATTTTCAGTTAGCTTGACTGTAAAAGTGTGGAAATGGATAGAGTTGATGGCAACACATTATAATGAGTATGACTAATTTGGCTGGTTTATAAATGGGATTGTGGCTTAAAGGAGTAGTCTAGGGATATAAATGCCAATTGAAAGAACGCTAGAGATTAATTTAGGAACTGAATAACATAGTGAACCTGGAGGTGGATGAGGATTGTGTTAATAATACAAATACAAGAATGCTTTTCTATGAACTAGAACAAAAATATGTCACTATTACAAGGTAGTAAGACTATAGTGATGCATGGAAAAATACAATTAATGTGACTTATGGACTGTAGTTAACACCTATACTGTAATATACTTGCATCGATGTCAAAGAAGATACTATAACAACGCTGAGGGTCAATAATAGAAGGGTACAGGATTTTTTCTTTTTTCTTTTTTTTTGGACTAAGGAAAAAGTTCAAAGGTTTACTGGGGCGATGACTGCACAATTCTGTGATGAAAGTGAGAGTCACTGAGTGTACACTTTGGATACATTGCACAAGGCATGGGACTGTATAACACAGTGAACCATGTGGTGGAAGATGGGTTGTGGTTAACAGTGCAAATATGAGAGTGTTCTCTCATGAACTATAGCAAATGTACATTACTAATATATAGTGTTAATAATAGGAGGTGTATGGAAAAAATATACCAAGTGTATGCTATGGACCAGAGTTAGTGGTAATAGTCTCATAATATTCTTTCATAATCTGCAAGAAATGTTCTACAACAATGTAAGGTGTTGGTGGAGGGGTGACGTATGGGAATTCTGCACATTATGCATGATTGTTTTGTAAGCTCACAACTTCTCTAATAAAAATTTGAAATTTTAAATTAAAAAAAGAGTGAAAAGGGAGAAAGAATTACAGATGTTGCAGACATTAAAAAGATACAGGAGGATATCTAGAAAGTCCTGAAAAATCTACAACAAAGCTGCTAGAGCTAATAAACAATTTCAGTAGAGTGTTAGGATACAAGAGCAAAACGCAAAAATCAGTGGTGTTTCTATGCATTCATAATGTGCAATCTGAGGAGGAAGTCTGGAAAAAAATTCCATTTACAATAGCAACTGAAAGAATTAAATATTTAGGAATAAATTTAACCAAGAATGTAACACACTTATATTCAGAAAACTACAATGCATTATTAAAAGAAATTTTAAAAATACCTAAATAATTGGAAGAATATTCCATGCCCATGGATTGGGAGACTAAATATCATTAAAATATCAATTCTACCCAAATTGATATACAGATTGAATGCAATCCCAATAAAAATTCCATCAGCATTTTTTAAACAAATGGAAAACACAATTATCAAATTTATCTGGAAGGGGGTAAGGGGCCCCAAACAGCCAGAAACATCTTAAAAGGAAACACAAAGTTGGAGGACTCTCACTTCTGGACTTTAAATCATATTACCTAGCTACAGTGGTAAAAACAGCATGGTACTGGCATAAAGATAGACACATAGACAAATGGAAACAAACTGGTGGTTCAGAAACAGACCCTCACATCTATGGTCAAGTGATTTTTGACCCAGCTGGGGCAAACACTCTTAAAACAAATGGTGCTGGGAGAATTGGATATCCATAGCCAAAACAAAAAAAAGAGGACCCTATCTCATATCTTATACAAAAATTAACTCAAAATGAATCAAATACCTAAATATAAAAGCAAGAACCATAAAGCTTCTAGAAAAAAATGCAAGAAAACATCTTTAAGACCTGGTGCTAGGTGGAGCATTCTTAAACTTACACTGAAAGCAAAGGCATCAAAAAAAAACTTGCATAAATGGGATCTCCTTAACGCAAACACTTTTGTAATTCAAAGGACTTCATCAAGAAGGTGAAAAGGCAGCCCACTCAATAGGAGAAAATATTTGGAAACCACATATACAATAAGGGTTTGATTTCCATTCTGTATAAAGAGATCATACAACTCAACAATAAAAGAGCAAGCAATCCAATTTAAAAATGGGCAAAAGATTTAAACAAACATTTTTCCAAAGAGGAAATACAAATGGTCAAAAAGCACATGAAAAAATATTCCATATCACTAGCTATTAGAGAAATGCAAATCAAAACAACAAATGAGATATCATCTCACACTGCATAGAATGGCCTTTATTTAAAAAACAGAAAACAGTAAGTGCTGGAGAGGATGTGGAGAAATAGAAACACTCCTGCACTGTTTGTGGGAATGTAACATGGTGCAGCCTCTGTGGAAGACAGTTTTGTGGTTCCTCAGGAAGCTAAATATAGAAATGCCATATGATCCAGCAATTCCTCTACTAGGAATATATCCAGAAGAACTGAAAATGGTGACACGAACAGACATCTGCACACAGATGTTCATAGCGGTGTTATCCATAATTGCCGAAAGATGGAAACTACCCAAGCATCCATCAACCAATGAATGGATAAACAAAATGTGGTATATACATATGATGGAATTCTATGCTGTAGTAAGAAGAAATGAAATTGGAACACATATGATAACATGGATGAATCTTGAAGACATTATGCTAGGTGAAATAAGCCAGACAGAAAAGGACAAATATTGCATGGCCTCATTAATATGAACTAGATACGGAGAATAAATGCATGGAGGTAAAGCCTAGAGTAGAGGTTATGAGGACATAAGAGGAGGGTTGAGAAGAACTGCTGATGCTTAATGTATGTAGAAGTTTTAATTAACTTGACTCTAAAAGTGTGATGGAAACACATTATAGTGAGTAGCAGCTCATTTATAAATGGGATTGTTGCTGAAAAGGGTAGTCTAGAGATGTAAATGTCAATTGAAATTAATCTAGAGAATAATCTAGGGACTGAATAAAACAGTGAACCCAGAAGTGGATGCGGATTGTGGTTAATAGTACAAATCCAGGAATGTCCTTCTCTAAATTAGAATGGATGTACATCACTCTTGCAGGGTGGTGGGATGTGGAGAAGCATGGGAAAAATACAATTAATGTAACCTATGGACTAGAGTCAACAGCAATACTGTAATATTCTTGCATCACTGCCAAAGAAGTACTGTTTTGATAATGGGCTTATGGAAAAGGGGTGTCAAATATACACTATGGACCATGGTTGGTGGTAATAGTCTGATGATGTTATCTCATAATCTGTAACAAATATTCCACCACGGTGTGGTGTGTTGGTGGATGAGTGTTGTATGGGAATTCTGCACATGTGCATGATTTTTTGTAAGTTCAAAACCTCTGTAATAAAAATATATTTTAAAAAATAGGGTGCGTTGGGGGGGGAGGAATAAACCAAATATAAGCTATGGACTGTAGTTAGCAGTAATATTTTGACAATGCTCTCACATAGTTTGTAACAAGTGCTTCACAACAGTGCAAGGTGGTGGGGGGGGGTGATGTATGGGGCCCCTATGTGATGTTATGAATGTTAATTTTGTAAATTCACAACTTTTACTACACATTTACTGTTTATGTACATTCATGTATGAATGATACACTTCAGTAAAAAAAATAACTAAAAAAAAAGATATAGGAGATATTAAGAATATCTGTGTCAATACATTTAAATGAAATGGATACATCTTAGAAAATACATCCCACTAAAACGGGTACAGAAAGATACAGAAGCCACACTGGTTCTACAATCTTTCAGGAAATTGAATGAGTAGTCAGAGGCTTCCCACAAAGAAATGTCCACTGCAAGCCGGCTTTACCAGTGAGGTCTGCATTTAAAAAGTTAACACTTCCAGTTTTACATGAAACTCATCCAGAAAATGGGAACAGACAGAAGAGAAGCCTTCCCTAAATCATTCAATGAGGCTGGACTCAACACTAAAACATAACGAACAAATACGGAAAGAAAAATTACAGATCAGTCTTACTATGAGAAGAGATGAAGAAATTCATCATAATAAATTAAGACACCAAATCCAGCAATGTAGAAAAATATAATGCATCGATATCACATTTAATTTATCCTAGGAAAGCAGTCTATTAAGATGACTAAATATATCAATCTGAATTATGTTATCAAAATGGAGAAAAAACAAATAAATACAAAAAGTTTGCTAGAGAATATTCAATATCCATTTATGATTTAAAATATTGAGAAAAATTATGAATAGTGGGGAAATTCCTTAATCTCATAAAGGTTAGTAAAATGCACAGAAAGCCTCACACAATGGTGAAGCACAGATAGCGTTCCCACTGAGATCAGGGACCTGACGAGAGTGTGCGCTGTCATTTACTAGCACTGAAGAGTGCACTGGAGGCTCTAGGCAGTGCAGCTGGTCAAGAAGGAAAAACAAGGCACGAAGTAGGAAATGATGTGATTATGAACAGAGCATCCAAAATAATCTGCAATTAAATCATTAGAATTAATAAGAAAAGTTATCAAATTTGTTGATACATAATCAATACACAAAAATATACTGCATTTCTATATACTAGCAACAGTAGAAAATGAAATAGAAAAGATACTATTTGAATAGCACAAAAAATATGAAGTACCTGTGAAAACATGTAACAAAAGATATGCCTCTTGTGAAGACAAAGTTGGTATAACACTTTATCAAAAGTCATAAATAAATGTCATGGGTTTAGATAGGAAGACTCAATATTTCAAAAATGAGTCTCCTCAATTGGGTGTATTTATTCAATGCAATGTCATTCAATGAAAACACCCAATGGCATTTCATTACATTTCCTTTTGTCCTTAGAATATATGATCTGTGGTATACAAAGTATTGGTTTAAAAGTTATTAAGATTAATATTTTCCTTGTAAGTATTACAAATTGATAAAGTGAGTTACATTTATTGCTGTTTACATGAAATTTTAGGTTTTTTTTTTACCCCATCCTGGTTGAATTATTTTTCATTCTTGAATATGTAACATATTATCATGGTTCAGAAGCAAAAAATATGTTCAAAAATGTATCTTGGAAAAGTCTTTTTCCATTCACCAGCGGCCACTTTCTACCTGCCCCCTGGGTAACCAATTTCACTACTTCCTGGTTTATCTTTCTATATTTCTATTTCTTCAAATTAAGCAGATACAAAATGAAAGAAGCAAATGTCCGAAACACTGGACTTAGTAAACAAATTGTGATATGATCATGCAATGGAACATGATTACCAGGGAAAACTAGGAGACTGTAGCCAGACAGATCAACCTCACAAACATAATAATGAAGACACAAATCACAGAAAAATACAGTGAATGTCATTCCATTCATATGAAGTTCATAAATCAGCAAAACTACACAATATTTAAGTATACATGAGCAATAAATCTGTAGAGTAAAGCAAGTGAAGGATCATCACAAAATCCAGGGGAGTGATTGTTGTGCGTGGGACAGAAAAGTCATGAATCTGTGGGAGGCAGGGACATGAAAAGACAATGTTCTGTTTCGTAACGTGGACGGCGGTTACATGGGGGTTTGCTTCATTCAGTCCCTAAATTTATATGTTTATGTTATTTATACACTTACATGGTTCTCTATATGTATGCTTTAGCTTGCAAGTTAACTCCCTGGTTCAGTGTGAAACTTACATTTACCAATATTCAATTGACAACAGTGGAAACGAAACATTTTTTTATGTCTCCTTGTTGTCCACTGGGACGATTAACGAGCCACAGATTCTCTTCAGTTGTGGGATCAAGGGAATAATCATAAATCTTTCACCATGACTTTTCGGGCCTGGCTAGTCTTATTATTTCCACCAATATACCCAAGAAAGGGTAGAGAGATAAGAGGAGAAAAGATTCCTCCTCCCTTGGCCATTTCAATGTATAGGCTAGCTAATCCATTTTAGCAGAAACAAACCTGGAGACAGCCCACCTACGGGAAACACCCTATCGTTTCTATAGCATTGGGATGTGGTTTTCATTCTCGCTAAACTCTGATGCATCATGTTCCAGAAACGTTATTCCCTGCAGGTCCTGAGTCAGCTGGAGTACTTCAGTGACTTGGTCAGAAGAGAGGGGGCCCCTGAACACAGCAGCGCTTGGATTAAGTGGTGATGCAACCATCTAGTTGCCCCTCAGACTTTGGGGGATCTATTTGTTCACGGAATGAGTATCAAAGGGATTAGGCACAGAAGCCCAGCTTTGCCATTCTGACACGCCGGTGATCAGTGCCAAGGGAGGTGGTGTCCGTGGACCCAGCCTCCACGGAACATCTTAGGGCACGGAGTAGGAAGGCTGGGGAGGATGGTGAGGGAGGGAGAGGGATGGGGGCTGGGGAGCAGTTCTCACTGCATCACCTTGTGGCTCCCCACCCAGCTTCTCCATGGAGCCCTTTGTAGTTGTTCCCTCAGCTCTAGGAGAGGCAGATGGCGGGCGATCAGCTCTAGGAGAGGCAGATGGTGGGGGTTCATCTCTAGGAGAGGAAGGTGGAGGGTGATCAGCTCTAGGAGAGGCAGATGGAGGGGGATCAGCTCTAGGAGAGGCAGATGGAGGGGGATCAGCTCTAGGAGAGGCAGGTGGTGGGTGATCAGCTCTAGGAGAGGCAGATGGAGGGGGATCAGCTCTAGGAGACGCAGATGGAGGAGGATCAGCTCTAGGAGAGGGAGGTGGTGAGTGATCAGCTCTAGGAGAGGCAGGTGGAGGAGATCAGTTCCAGGAGAGGTGGCAATTTCCAAGCCTTCGTTAAGTTCCGGACTCTAGGTAGGGAGCCCTTTTTAAAACTTCTCAAATTTCATTCTCCTGTGCCCCCTCTAGGCTTTCAAGTTTTCAAGTTAGTATCTGTATAACGTATATTGTCCTTCACAGCAGTCCTGGGTCTCACGCATATGATAGAGAACGAGGGTGAATTGAAGTCAGAAACGTCGAGTTCTGGGAGCAAACAGAGAAGTTTGAATAATGGTTGGGTCTGGCTCTCAAAATTGTTTTTACTAAATTTGTGCAAAAATTTTGTGTCCACTCACTGCCATTTTGGTTCTAGGTATCCAAGGGCTAACATTTTGCAAGGGTGCCACCTTCCTCTCCCCACCCCCCGCCCCACACGCACACCTTTTCTACTTCTAAGCATGGCAGGAACTCCTTCCGGAGTAGATCTATTTACTCACCTTGAAGTCAAGTTCCTTTGGCAAAAGGGAAGTCGGATCAAACAACTGCACAGTCCTCCCTGGTCTGTAAAACCAGGCTGGTGTGGGCAGCGTTTTTATCTACGGGCTGAGCCTGACCTTGGCTCTTTTGGCATGCCGCAGTGTCAGAGTGATGGGTCCATCCTTCACTCGTTAGCAAGGTGCTTTTGGGCAAGTTGCTTAGCTCTGGAACCTCCATTTCCACATCTGTAAAATAAAATAAAAGCTACCTTGGAAGATTCTCATGAGTTTTAAATAAAATGATGGAGGTGAGGACTTTGCCCGTGATGGGCCTTTAACAAATAGCTATGTTCGGAGCTCTGTTTGTCTCCACCCCATCTTTGCTGTGTCTGTGTCATGGAAACACCCACTACAGATTGGGTGGGGTAGTGATGGGCAAAGGGAGGGCAGAAGGTGGTGAACTGGCTCGTTGTTTGGGGCTAGGCCGTGTGGATCTCAGGGTCTTCGTCCACAGGGGGTCTGGAGTCCCAAAGACTTGCTCTAAGATCAGAGGGCACGGTGCAGCCACGCTTTACTCAACTCCCTATTTCTGGTTTTTCTCCCTCTCCCCAAGGCCGAGCACAGGGACTTGTACGTAGCAAGTATTCCAGGAGTATCTGCTGAATCATATTTTGCATGAAAATTGCAGAAGACCTAAGAAGCCCTGAAAATAAAGACTCAAATGTCAAGTGAAAGATGAGTGCTAAATTGAGGACATAGTAATGAAGCATACGCGCTAGTCCCAGGAGACCAGCCCGATTCCAAATGTGCACTCAACATTGGGATTTCTATTTTCTCCCAGGGAAGATTCCTGCCGTATAAATTGAGGTGCCTAGAACAATTGGCCGATGCAAGAGGAACATGCAAAGTAGTTTTTATTAACAAAATGTCCCTGCTCAGTCTCCAAGGGAAGTGGCAGAACTGCTCTCTACATGATACAGAGGGTTAACTAAGCTGCTGCTCTCTGAGTTTGACCTGATTGCTCTGCAGTGGTCTCTTCAAAAACAAAACGTGAAGGCCTTGATTTCACTGGAGTTTGTTCATTGCAGCCTTATTCATGCTGTAAAAGGAGTTCCCCGTGTGGATAGTGTGTGTGAGACAGACCATTCCACTCCTGTCCAAAATGCTGCAACTTCAAAACAGTTGCAATAAACCTGATGTTAGACGAGCAGGAACTTTTAATAGACTCTTGGAGTCTTGGGTTCAGTGATCTCACTGACTTCCCCCTCCCAGGATTTCAATCTGCACAGCAGTGGTCGCTCAGCCTGTGCCTGAATGCTCCCAGGGCTGGGGAAATAACTGTCACCACCGCCCCACACCATCAACATGCACCTTCACTAGCGGAACGAGTAGAGACCGCTGCTCTGTATCTTGCACGCGTTGATGTTATTTCTAAGGGAGAAAGCAAATGGTTTTCAGTTGACGATGTTGGATGTTCCTGAGCCCTGTGATCCTGGAAAACTTCGTGGATTAAGAAGTGCCCCCACCTGCTTTGTGTTACTGAGCAGGACAGCCTTTAGACTCCAGGCCTCGGGCCTTCCTCCCCTGGCCCTTACAGAATCCAGGCAGGACACGTTCCCCTGCCTCCACGTGGCCGCCCACAGCCTTGCTCGACGCCCCTCACGCCTGCAGGGCTTTCCCACTGGCTCACCCCAGTCTCTGAAGCCCTCCTGCCCTCTGCTCAGGGAGCTGAGTTCCGATTTGCCCCTGGTCCCTCCCCTGCTGGAATAGCTGTCTGCTCTTTCTCTCTCTTCCTTATTGCACACAGTTTCGCATAGTCATCCTTGCCTGTCTAAGAGTCCAGTGTAAATCCAGTGTAAATCTGTCTTTGGTGAGCCTATTTCCTACCTCTCCGGCTGGTCTAGTAGACTTTCAGGCATTGGAAAATGTGCTGAAAGGGTTGCAGCACAGATACGGATTTGGGGATTGTCAGAGATAGATAAAACAGACCTTTCATAGAAGGGCGGCAGAGATATATTTAAACGCCATTGAACTGTGGGGCTAGAACAGAACTGGGTGAGGTGCCTGGTGAGGGTAGTGGGAGCAGATGAAGGGGCAGAGGACAGATGAAGAAGTTAACTCCGAGGCAGGGGGCCTCTGACAGCCGGGGCGCGGCATAGAACATGACCATGACAAAGACAGACTCTGACTTAACCTTTGAAAGCCTTGGATTTTCTACTGGCTCCCATAATTCGTCCCCAGCTCCCCTGGAGCACTGCGGTGAGGGGACAGGGGAATGGGCCACCTCGTGAGCGGGCTCCATGCGGAAACTTCTACGAATACCGCTAATAACAATGCCCGTGTGTAACGTAGTGCTCACCCAGAGCCAAGGCATCTACCTACATCGTCTCATGTCACCCTTGCAGCCACCTTCTTGAGTTATCCTCATTTTACAGATGAGGAAACCAAGGCTCAGAGAGGTAAATTACTTGTTGAAAGTGAAACAAATTTTTGAGAGAGCTGGGATGCAAACCAAGGCCTGTTTGACCCCAGAACCCATGACCCAGCCTTTCAACCACACTGTCCCTGTGCTGAGCCATCGTGGCCACGAACAGGTGGTGGTGGAGGTGGTGGAGGCGAGGCACTGGGAGGAGGATGCGGTGTGCACTTGCATGTGTGGGAGCTTCTGCCTGCCTGTGGACCCGTGCAGCTCGGGTGGTCCAGAGAACACCTGCATTCAAAGAACAGCGCTCAGGTAGACAATCTGAGGCCACTGGGGGAATGGAGAGGGATGCACATTTGTTGAGAATGAACTATCTGCCAGGCAGAGTGCTAGGAGCTTACGAAAATAGTAACCCATTTAATGGATATAATACACTGTACAGTACATAGGCTCTTCTTTGAAAATTAAAAATCCCTGGGCCCAGCCAGTTTTATTGAATTCCATGCATACATAAACCTCACTCTATTTCCAATTGCTTATGTATTTACCTAATTAATAATAGATAGGAAAGATGTCTCAAAAAAGGTAAGAAAGATTAAATTAGTACTACCAGTGAGCATCCCGCAGAATCCTGTTCTAGCGTTACTGGGGTATGCAAATGATTATGACACAGCCCCTCCCCACACACACTCAAGATAAGATATCTGCATGAATCGACACAAACCGGCAGGTGCTGAGTATCCCACAAGAGTAGACAGATGAGAAAAAATGGAGAGGTGTAGGTTTTATATAAAGGAAGAAAATAGATGAGAGCCATTTTACTGTCCTTGAATTTCAAGGCTCAACTTTCCAAACTGAAAAAAACAGTCTTTTGTTCTTGTACACATAAATAGCTGCCACTGAAATGAACAGTGGTGGCTGAGCTGCAGACCTGCTTTGGGAAGCCATCTGTGAAGTGCTGCTTGTAACTTGCTTCCGGTGGGACTTAAAGAGAGAAGATCTGCTTCTTGGACTGCAGACAAAGCAGATGTGCGACATCAGGTTTTCCTTTCGTGACAAGTACCTCTCGGCCAAGTAAGCCTCGGTAGCTGGCTTTGCCTCTAACCTCCATCCCGTCACCTGCCCTCAACCTGCTAGTCTGTCCCTTCAAGGGACATTTGTTTAACTCTCAGAAACCAAAGGCAGTTGTATTTTCTTCTGCTATGGCTAACTCTTAATTTGCTGGTGAATTCTGATTTATCTTCTATTTTGGGCGTTCCATCTCAAGGTTCTGATCTTTTGTCAGGATTAACTCCAAATGCCTTTGGGTTTTCATGGAAGAAAGCTAAGAGACTGGAGGCCAGACGCATTGCTGAAGATTATTAATGTGTTCTATGCTAACAGGACCAAGGTAGAGTCTGTGAGTCTCTGAGTTTATTTTTAAAGAAAATGGAGGTGACTTAAAAAGCCGAGGTGCACACGGTGTGGAGTTGAATGAGCGGTGCAGTGACATGGAGTGCCCGTGGCCACAGGCACCCAGCGTGCGGCACCCGGCGTCAGCTCTCAGGGGCAGAGTGGCACTGGCCGCGGCACTTCCACGTCATGGGCAGCATTCAAGCTGCCTTCTTCTCCCTTTCCTGGTTTCTCCTGACTTGTGATGGGTAAGGTAAAGGCTACAGCTTGCTTTTTATTTATTTTATTTTATTTTTTTTGCCATTTTAAGAGTTTTGTTACTCTGTAGCTATTCCATATCTGCATCAACAGGAAAGTACCCTGAGGGTGTCTGCTCTCAGGAGCTAATCTGTTGGCCAGATAAGTGACATGCTGATTTTCACCCATGTCCATGCAAACACGAACTCATGTTTTGAAGAAATGAGAGCGTCTCATTGTAACGAAGTAGGAAAAGAGACACATTGATCTCTTCTGCCTTATGCAGCGGTGAGTGGTAAGTGGTAACGGGGCTCCCTGGGGCTGGGGGGAGCCCTGAGATGTGGAGTTTGCTGATTTCCGTAGTGTCAATACCACTCCCATTGCTGATGTCAAGTTACCAACATGAAGTTACTGAACATGGAGTTGGGAAGAGACACAAGCTATTGACTCTTGGGAGCCTGCACACCACTGCCCGTGTGCCAGTGTCAGTGAAGGCGCTCCTACACCCAGAGCTAGAGTCTAACCGTCTTCAGGCTGGAGTCTGGACTTGGCAGTGACGCTCTCTGATCTCATCAGGGTGAGTATTGAACTTCTGGCTTATCTTTCCTTCCCAGTCGGCAACAGCACGGTGACGGATTCTAAAAAGTAAGTGCTATCATTTAAAGCCTATATCCTCATCAGCTTTCCAACATTTGTTCTGTGCTTTCCTGGCAAGTCACAGATAGATGCTTTGTGCAGCAGCTTTCGGTAAGTGATTGCCATTTCTTAGGCACCATTTGTATCACCAGGGAACTCTGGGATGGAAGGAGTGAAACCTAGCAGGGATTCTCTTTTGAAGTATTTTTACCAGAGGATATGTTTGTTTTGATTCTCGTAAAATAATTCCAGGGCCTTTTCTCTGGATAGCCTGCCCATGGATTTCAAATTGCTTAAGGTTTAAAACTTAACCTGAGTTCTAATAACACAAAGAAAGACAGATAGACAGACAGACAGACAGAACAATAATTGATAAGCTTGCACCCAGGCATACAGTCTTATCTTTGCTGCCTTCACTTTTATCCTTAGGCATCTGTCCTCATCCCCTGAGCCATTTCTAGGAAGCAGACACAGAAGCTATCACGCCCTTCAGTCAACACAACCGGAGGTAATACACAGTAGGATATCAATCATGGAATTCCACCTGCCCTTCTGCCCTTTCTCTCTGTCCCTGCATGTTTTACCTTCTTTAGTGAATAGAATATGGAGCAGTAACATGTCTTCACACAAAGTCATGATTTCGGCAGCTATTTAAAATAGAAGTAATGCCCACCCTTCCCAGCCATACACTTCTACTCCTGTCGCCTTTGGCACGTTGGCGCTCGCCATGCTTGCACACGAGGTGCAGCGTGCGACAGTTAAGAGCACTGACATTCTGCCCAGCACACTTGCCAGCTCCTGAGAGGAACGAGGTGGGACACAGAGAAGGAGGCAAGCGCCACGGCTGGGGCACATCAGCGGCAGTGTCTTTGGAACACAGTCATCCGTGACCTTCTTGGGTTCGTCATCACGGTCTGAAGCAGCAAAGCTCTCGTCCTGCATCTCCCAGTGCTGCTTCTGTAAGCACAGAATTTAACTGACTCTTTCCTTACCAGCTGCTGATTACTTTCTCCGTTTAGGTCATTTTATTACACCCTGGGAATAATAAAGAGCCTTCCCTTGCAAGCCCACCCAAGGAGATGGTCACTACTCTTTCTCTTCTGGCCTTTTCATACTTTAAAGAACTATAATAGGGAGTGGAGCACTTTAAGATAGAGCCAGACAAGAGAATTCCCAAGCTTTCTTTGGCAATGCTTTCCAGGGTCTTAAAGTGCCATGAGATCTCGGGACAGAGACTGTTAGTAAATAGCACAGGACCTGGCACAGTGTGGCTCCTGGGTAAAAAAAAATTGCTCCCCGAATGCCTAAATAAATGGATGCCTGCGTGATAGGTGTTCCAGCGTTACGACCTGGCATCAGGTGCCCAGCACACGGAGAGATTTCCTCTGCTTCTCTCCTGGGCGAGTGCCGCGGCCTTAAAGGACCTGCTTCTGTGTGACTTCTAGATGGCGGTTATTGCGTGTGGTCAGTCCTTGTGACTATAGTTCCTCTTCAGTGTCATTTTTTGAGAACTAAGGGCATTTGGCGATTCTGATCCACTTAATCGTGTCTTCATCCTACCAACACATTAGCCCGCCGGGGCTGCCTTACCATTAGTTGTTTCCTGATGACCGAGGAAGCGAATGGATCAATAATGGACCAGCCAGGCTGATGTAACAAAGCAAAGTCTCGGTGAGCAGAAGGGACACCTCCCGGGGACGGAGGAGGGGAGAGCCTTAATAGGGCTGAGAATGGATGTGGATGATTGGGGCTCTCTGTTGGACATTTTGCCCAGTGGCACATGGTGAAGCCAGCTGCCCCCATACACTTTGCCCAGTAATTTGGGCAGGGCTGTTTCTAGCATATCTTGTGGCACTGCCCAATTGTGCATTGTAAAATGATATGTAAACGCCATTTGAAAAAGGAAATCACTCTTTCCCTACAGGGTACTTTCATTATCCATACCACTTCTAAGCATGATTATAATGCAATATACCCTGAACTTTTTTAAGGGCTTTGTCTTTTGATCTGTAGAAGATATCACCCAACCTCCTCCGTGACTTTATGCCTGTGTGTGTCAGAAGTGCCTTAGGTGTTTTTAACACACCGATCACTTCTTCCTGGAGTGAGAATTGATCCGAGTCTCTGCTACGTCCCAGGGGAATTCTTAGATCTGAACAGAGGTTTTAAAAATACAGTACTCCCCGTGATGCTACTCGCAGCCTTTGGGGTTCAGAGCTTTTTCACCCTTCCTACCTGGGGGGCTGACGCATCTGCACAGGGTTATGGTGTTGATTACACTGCCTTTGCACACACTTGTGAAAATGAGCTGTCACAGCCAGTGAATGCACAGAACAGAGCTAAACCATTCCCAAATGCACACAAGAAGGCATGGTAAAATCATCAGGTGGGAGAAAAACAAATAATCTTGGTGAGGGAGCTGGCTCAGGCTCTTGTCTTCAAAGTGTGACATGAAAATAAAGGGAAGGTTATTTGGAAAGAGATGGAGAAGCAAATGGAGTCAATCCTGGATCACGTGGTGCCCATCCCACATGAGTCCCTGATCATTTCATCAGAGACCGGCCCTCGGCCTCTGCACTGTCATCACAGATGCTCAATGGGCTATCACCTTTTCTGCATCTTTCCACAAGATCTCTAGGGTCAAGCAATTCCTACCAGAACACAAAAGCTTTCCTTAGTGACTTCAAATGAAAAATGATGACACCACTGGGTCTGTTTAGAGAGGAAACTCTAGAGAAGAATGAAGCTGGATTTATATGATAGGCACATGTGTCGGCACACATATTTAGGCTACCAAAAGTCCAAGCTCCTCATTTTTTCAAGCTGGAAAAATCACGATAAGAAATGAAATAAAACTGTTAATGAAGTATGGATGGGGATTAATTCTCAAACCCAATAGTCAAGGCCAGTAGCTGGCTAAAGTGTGACATTTGCAGGAACTTCTGTCAGACCTGTGCTTTAAGCAAACAAGCTATTTGGGATGCTCTTTGACAGCTGGGGTACATTCCAAATCCAATAAGTGAAGACACGGTAGAGGTGGAATATACTCAGCAGGTAGCACTTGGGTCATGCCTGATCCATCACGACTGTGGTAAGATCCTGCTGCTCATGGTATATGGCGCTAGTCTTGGCAGGGGCAGCATGTGGGAGAAAATCTGCTGACTGGAGATATGTATGTCTCCCCCCTCCCTCCCTCCATGCCTCCCTCCCGCCCTCCTTCCCCTCCTCCCTCTGTCCCTTCCCCCTCTCTTTCTTTCTTTCTCTTCTTTCCCTCACCTGGATGGGTCCCTGGGGTGGAAAGAAATCTGCTATCGGGGACCTCAAACACTCCTCTTTCCAGTGGAACCTTGGAGGGTTTTCAGGCCAGCTGTGGGCAGATGAGAGTGAGGCATCTAGGGAGGCTGCCTGGTGAAGGCTACTTTGCCTTGCTGTCTCAGGACGTCAGCAGAGAAATCAACTGAGAACGAAGCCGTAGGCGCCAAGTGCTCCTGAGGCGCCAGGCCACCCTTGCCGCAGCCTATGTGAAAAGAAGTACTTGTAGCGTTAGCCTGCCACCTACTTCCAAACTATATCAGAAAATGTCGAAACTTCATCGAGAGGTTCAAGAAGTCAGGTGATGAGGGTTAACAGGGGGAGGGACATGTTGTCTGGCCACTTCAAGCCAAATGAAGAGGGCCTCAAGAGAACTAGTTGAGGACCTTAATGGGTGACCTCTGGAGTCTGGGGCACTGAACTTAGTACCTTATCCCTTACTGGGAAGGTCTACAAATGGAAGGCCATGTCTGACTCTTAAAGAACAAGGGGTCAGAGCAACACTGGGAAAGGGCTTCACATTCAGAGCTTGAGGGACAAGGCTGTCTGGTCTTCTGGGCTAGAAGTACTCTGGTGGAGGGTTGCTGGCATTGATCATCTTCAAGAGATCCACCCAAGAAACTACTGGAGGGGCAAAGTGACCCAGCAGAGGAAACCAGACGGAGGTGTGCTGAGAGGAAAGCTATGAGCAGCGAGGTGAGTGGGGACTGCAGGTGAGAGATTCTCAGCATGGAAAGACCTCCAAAGACCCCTCAAAACACCCCATGAGGGAAAAATCAGCCTCTGATCTCTGCTCCATTCAAAGAGCCTCAGGCCAGATGACTATCTGGTCAAGCAGGACTTCTCATCCCCCTAACCTCACTCCCTGGGGTGGATGCCATGGTGTGCCACAGACTCCCTCTCAGGAGAGCTGCCGGAAACTAGCTGTCAGATTCCTTTGGCGATTGCCTCAGCTGAAGAAACCTCCTAGCCCAAGGTCACAGCTCTCTCAGGGACACCCCACATTCAGTGCCTGATCAATGTCAGGGTGCAGGTGCCCAGGCCCTACCCCAGCTCCTGAGCTCCCCGTGCGGTCATCTGAAGCCTACGTCAGGGTTGGTCAACTTCTCCTCTGTTCATTCCTGCTTCTGCCCCGTCTCTTCGACAGTTGTTGATCCCCAGTACCTTCCCTGCATCTTAATCTCCATCTCGAGTTTGCTTCCTGCGAATCCAACCCGCAACACCCCTAGACTGCACTTGACCTGAAGGGGCCACAAGCAGCAGTTCACAAGGGCAAGAGGACATGGATTTGCCTTTCTCCCCCAAGCAGGTTTCCAAGCCAGGGGCAGTGAAGGGCCTTCCAAGTGCATGGGATTCACAGCTCTGCGATTTTTACACTGGACCTTTGTCAATTAAAGAGTGACCAAAGTCAACTACTAAACATGCCAGACCTATTAGCCAAGGGCCAGAAAAGAACAGCGAGAAAGGAGCAGGGAGTTTAACAGGGAACAAGTGAAGAGCTCATTCAATAAACCTGTAGCAGTAGCGCAGATTTTGAGAAGAAGGGTTTTGAAGTCAGATGGTCCTAGGTTTGATTCCAAGTTCTGGCACTTACTCAACGTGACTTAACCTCTTGAAGCCTCAGTTTCTCAACTGTGAAATGGAGATAATAATAGATTGCTGGATGATTAAATGCTGGCAAGGAGTAAGCATTCAGTAAATATTAGCCATCACCATTATTGCTTGGAGAGAGCATCCTTGAGTAGGCTACGGGTCCCATAGAGGAAGCTCCTTTCACACCCAGTCTTGGCTTGGCAACCCAGCTTGGAGGATCCAGGGAGAGCCCCAGGCCATGGCGCCCCGCAGACCTGTCCAGCGGCTGCTGGTTGAGTCAAATCTCTGGCCCCACAGAGGACTAAAGTGACTCCCTCCCATCCCAGTAGCTTCTGTGGTTTCACACCGTGCCAGGATCTCTCGGGGCAGGGACTGTGCGGAAAGTGATCCGTCAGCCTGGGCACCATCTCTTCTCACATACGTGGAGGGAAAGGGGGGGCACCGTAGAGCTTATATACATTTCATTGTCCAGAAGGAAATTGTAAATGGAGGCGGTGCTTTTTCACAACTTCTGTTGGCTTGTGGCAATCTTATCTGTTTCTAGAACGTTTCGTGATAATTTACCTTCAATGTACTAGACCCACTTATCAGACAGTCTTACTGTCAGCAGCTGACACCTACCCAGCTTGGGATCCGGAGACTGTGTTGACTTGTTTTCTATCTCTCATTCCCACCGGAGCTCTTGGGCTAGAGCTGTGAGTTCCTCCAGCCTCTCCTGCACACAAGGAATCAGGCCATCAGGTTTGCTAGTTACAGCTTTGCCCTCCTCCTTTCACCCATGGTTTCTCTGCAGGAACTTGTAAACTCCTCCATCCACCACCTGCATTTGGACACAGAGCTTTCTGATAAGGGTAAGTCAGGCGCTTTCCTTGGAGAATCTTAAGGTTTTGATTGCCTTTCCCTCAGCATGCATAAGTTCACTCTGAGATTCTTTGGCAAAAATTTAGGAAGTAAAAAAACAAATAACAACAACAAAAAAGAATAAAGGACAAAAAATTAAAAAAAAGAAAAGACAAAAAGAAAACTTAGGAAGTACACCTACTAGGGGTAGCCATAGATATCAGCAAATATTTCCCAAGAATTTAATTTTTTTCTGTCAATAAAATTCTAGTTGCTCAATCTTTTAGAATAATCCTCAGAACAATGATGATTTATCATATTAAAAGGATAGTTCATGCATCTCTATCAGTCAAACACATATTTGGGCAATTGGCTAACAGGATTAAAAGAGGGGAAACTGCATGTACCTTTTACTACGGTGTTCAATGTGAAAGATCTCTCATCTCTCCGTTCATAATTTAAGAGCTTGAGGCTGTCAGAGTTTATGTCATCATTCAGAAGCTTGAAATGCCACTGAATAACAACCCTAGGTCCAGATAAGTGACATCTGGTCGGGCCCAGGCAGTTAGGTTTTGTGGAAGGTGCCCTGGGCGTGCACCTCAGTCTACCTACCGTGATACCTTAGTGTATCTCTTTCCTAAGGAAAGTCTTCGTATTTTATGCTCAACTCTGCAAAACAACTCCCAGGACCAGCTTCCTGCCTGCCACCTCCTGGGTGTTTCCGGTTGGCTGGGACTGTCTTCCCAAGAGCTGTCTACCCCAGGCTCTGGGATTCTGTGTTTTCCAACAGCACAGAATGCTGCCTCATTTGGGAACTATTGATTTTGCATTTATTTTCTGTACCATTTTTTGTTCATTTTTGGTCATCATCTTATGTTATTCTCTGTCTCATTAGAGTTTGTCTACTTATAAAATTCTAAATTCCTTTAAGCCAAAGTTTATGATTTCTCAGAGTTTAGATCTTCACAGTGCTTATCGAATTCTAAGTACACACCAGAAACTCAATAAATATTTGTCAAGTTGAAATACTGAATACAATTTAGCAAAGTCAAATACTGTCTCTTTGCTTAGATCACCTAAATGTGTATCTAAGTTTTCTTTTAAGAAACATATCCCTATTCAGGTAATTTTCTCTAGTACGTTCCCCCCATCTCACTCAATCCCAAATTGGTTCCCCTTTACCAGTAGCTCTATTACAGCATCCAGTCATCTGATTCCCCAACCAGATCAAGCTTGAATGATTTTTAATCTTATTATAAAATTTTCTTTTGTGTCTCCATGGCCTCTGCTAAAGTAAATGCTTTCAGAATGAATAGGAGTGGTTTGAGCAAAATTAGAATAGAAATGTTAAAAGGGGGACATGGAAGATATTGTATGTGCCCCTTCCATCCTTGTATATCAATATCACCATTTTTATAACTTGAAACGAATTGCTCAGGTTGGCATGTCAGGCCGTCTTGGTTTATGACTGATTAATTCTTCATCTATTATTTATACTCTGATACATTTAAAAAGCCATTGGAGCGGCTTAAAGTGAAAAATAAAAACCAGAACTATAACGTCCTTATGACAAGGGTAAAGAACTAGGACCAAGAAATTGGGACGGAGGAGGGAATCACTGTCCCAGAAAGTCTAGGATCAATGAAAGCTCCAGCAGCTGAGCGTGAAAATTAGCTCTGCGCTTTCTGAATTTTGTTGTTGCGAACTGAATATGTTACAGCCTACAATGAAAAAATATTGGGCAATGTACAGAAGCTGTCAGCAGCAAACTTGGACGAGCATTGAGTGGTGCCCATCGGCTTTTATTTGTTTAGGTGATTATTTTTTAAGGAAAAATGGCTCCGATTGTCAGGAATATTGAAGAGCTGAGAAGTGGGTAAAACACTCTTTAGCACTGGTGACCAAACGGAGGATGGCAGGGTTGTCCAAATATTTGGACTGTATTTATTAATTCTGTATTGGAGGCCTCAATAACAACACTGGGTTCCTAAGAACAGGCAGTAAAAGAAAGCCGGGACCACTACTGGGGTGAAATAGGAAAATAAGAGCCCACAAAGTCAAGGCCCCTTTATCCTGGGTGCCCAAAGGCAGTGAATAAACTTCATTTTCAATCACTTGATTTAAGGCTATATTTCAGTTTCAAGAACTAGGGATGAGCAAGAATTTCGGAGTGGCCCGCATTATCGTCAGGTTATTTTCTTTTTTACTGTTGAATTGGGTATATTTTATATTGGATACTATGATAGATATATAAAAGATTACCCCATGTAATTAGAGTAGAATTTGGGCAATAAGGGTGATTTTGAAATATTGATTCAGAGTTCCAACATGTGGGGCCACAAAGGCCAAGTGAAGTGAAAGTCTACACGATTGCCTGATTCATTATGTCCATCCATGCCATGAGTTAGGATAATTCAGACTTTTTTTTCTTGTCAGAAGCTTTCAGTTGTACTAAACTGCCCACTCATTTCAACCACCCTGTTTATTTTGGTTTCAGCACAGCCATTGACTAATTGTCTGCGACACCATCCCGTTGGAAGTGCTGACGTGACGCGTCTGTCCAATGCACCTCTGCAAAGCACAGCTTTTGTGAACAAACCATGCAACTGACACACCCTTTTAGGTAAAGCCGCTGCACTGAGTCTCTGCCATTGGCTATTAAGTGAGCTGGTACTAGAATCAAGGTTCTAGAACTAATCTGCAGAAATATTCTGGACCATCTAATTTGGCTTCCTTGTGTGAATAAAATGGGAGCCTCTGTGCCACAGTATAAACTCGCTGTATTCGGGTCTCGCCCTGGGCTCACTGCTCACCTGCTTCTCTCCAGGTTACCGTGAGGGTTCTCGGCCCAGAAGAGATGCGAGGAGCTCAGGCAAGGCGAGGCGAGGCAATCTGACGTGGTTTGGAGTTGTACAAGCCCGAGTGTCAGCCAGTGTTGCCTAGTTGTGTTCTTGGGCAAGTTAGTCTTCTGGAGCCTTTGTTTTTGTTACTTGGGGGTGGTTATGTGTACGTCTCAGGGATTTTATGAGAAGCAAATGATATAATGCCCTGGACAATGAACCAGCACAGTGACTAGGTACTCAAAAAATGAGAACTATTAGCCTAGAATAAGTTTGTAGGTGGATGAATCTACTTTATTAATAATATAATATATGTAAAAAATCCTCATTGCTATTTTATAACTAATCAATATGCCCACTTTGCTAAAGAAAATACTTAGCATAAAAGATCCTTCTCAGAGAATAATGTACGATATTAATGCTTGTATATTCCTTCAGAGAACATTTTAAATCTAGCATTGCTTTTATTTTGCTTTAATGGTAGTGTGTTATTCAAATTTTCTGCCAAAATACTCTTATAATTGGCATTACTATTTTGAAAAGTAATACTATTTTAAGCTGTTGGGTCTACTTCTTGGCAATAAAGAATAGAGTTATTTCTTGGGTCGATGTTATGGTCTAGCATAGTGTGAGCGTAGCTAGGGAGGACAAAATACACACTTCCAGGGAAGGTCTAAATATTTTATTCTTCAACAATAAACATCTAGCAATCTTGGTAGAACATTATCAAAGTAAACACATGAAAAATAAAACATATAAACACTAAGAAGTGGTCATTTGATCCTCAGAAATTAGAAAATAGAATTACCATATGACCTGGCAATCCTACTTCTTGGTATATACCCAGAGGAATGGAAAGCAGCGACTCTTACAGATATTTGAACACCAATGTTCATAGCAGGATTATTTACAATTGCCAAAAGATGGAAGCAACCCAAGCATCCATCAACTGATGAATGGATAAACAAAACACGGTATATTCACCCAGTGGAATATTACTCAGCCCCAAGAAGGAATGCACCTCTGATGTATGCCATGGCATGGATGAACTTTGAAGACATCATGTTGAGAGAAATGAGCCAGACACAAAAAGGCAAATATTATATTATTTACTTATATGAAACACCAGGAAGAAACAAATTTCATAGAGACATATAGTTGATCACAGGTAGCCACGGGCTGGGTGGGGGAGTGGAGAGAGTTTTTGCTTTATGAGTACAGAGTTTCTGTTGAGGGGATGAAAAAGTTGGGGTCGTGGACACTGTGATGGTAACACAATATTGTGAATGTAATTAGTACTACTGAATTGTATACTTGAAGTGGTTGAAATGAGAAGTTTTGTTCTGTGTATATGTTACTACAAAAAGATATATTTTTTAAGTATTCACTCGAGACCTTTTGATCTGACAAGGTGAAGAAAAAATTCCTTATTTGGAGTCAATGAACCTGGTTTTAGTTTGGTCTCTGGCTTATAGACATAGCTTTGTGCAGGTCATTCAACCTCCTTGAACTTCAGTTTCCTCCTTTCAAAAACATGGCAATGATAGCTCCTAACAAGACCACTTTTAGATAATTCTGTGCCGTAAATGTGATAAAAAGCACGAAAACATGCTACAAATAAATATTATGGAAATGTAAGGCATTACTATTGTTATTATAGGCTCACTAAAATATCCCCAGTTATTTCTTGATACTTTTGGCCTTCTCCAGTCTTAGGTTTTATGCCCACGCAGCGTGTCTAATTCAGACAATGTAATCAATTCCAAGTTAATGACATCTGTTAAATGCAGGTTTGAAATCGATAGATGTTGATTGTGAATATATGTTTTACTTGAAAATTCTGTGTAGTTTGAAGTTATATAAAATACTAATGGAGGTTTAGGTAAAGTATTTCTAGATTAATATATAAACATGAATGTGATTCAAATTTGTGGCCAAGTGAGGTTTCTATGATTAATTATAAGCAATCAAGATTAATTGATACAAAATGATGAAAATTATAGCAATCATTAGAATTATGTAAAGAACCTGCCTACTCCTGAAAGTACTGATAATATAGTACTCTATACAGCTTTTTCTCATGTTATATCCTTTGTCCCTACAGCAATCATTCAAGGTAGCAATTATTATTCTTCAAGATGAACTTGAAGTCTATTAATATCAAATGAAAGCCAAGAAAGCCACAGCTTAGTAATTGAAGAAGCTGGTACTAAAATCTAGATATTCTAATGCCAAGTCCAGTGCTCTTCAGGATAAGGAAGCAAAAAACGTGTTGTGAAGTGTTGAACCCAATCTATCACTTATGCACCAGGGTTTACTGAATTTATTGAATGCTCATTTTGGGCCTCACAGTAGAGCTCAAGGGTGGACTCTGCTCCCAGGAAGCTCATGGACTAGAAAGGCAGGTAAGGCACAGCACCTATGCTGCAGTCAGAAAATGTAAAGGCTGTGAAAATATACAGGAAAAAGTATCATGGGAGTTTGTTAGCATAAATTCAACAGTATTTATAAATTCCAATAATAATTTTGGTGTAACATTTACATATCATTTAGTCCATCTCTATAAAAAATATTTTTCTTCCTTAAAACAGTTTGAATTGAGTTCAGTTTTATATAAAATGTTATTTGGAAGGTCAACAAGTAAGGCCCATGCTACTCTTATAAAAAATGTAATTGACCAGGATCCAAAATAGAAAAAAATTGTGAATAAGAATGCTCACAGATTCATTCGAACATCTATCCATTTTAATGTCTGACACAGAATACTAAGTGGGCTAAGTATAACAGTAAAATGTATGCTTTGCTTGGCTTTTTAAGTCATAATAAATATTACATATGAATTTATGATGTTCAATTCATTAGCTTGCCTATAATATATATACTACTGGTATACCCTCTTCAAACAATGGAGATGGTAATAAGTACCAGTGTCGTGCCCTAGAAAACTACAGCTAAAAGATCTATTCAGTAGGAAAGTATGTCTCAATATGGAAACCATTCACTAAAATTCTACTACAGTGGGACATTTCATTATTACTCTATCACTTGTCAAGGTTTGGATATATCACATGACCTGCAGTGCAGTCTCGTAGAACAAAAAGCAGAAGAACAGTCTGGTCTTTCCCACACTAGTATGATAAGTGATGTAATTTTAGTCATTTAAATTGTGTATTTATGCTTTTTTTAAAAAAAAGCAATAGCAGAGCAGGTTAAATTGTAATTGCAAAAAATGTGAGACAATACAATGGGATGCATAGTGTTCACAGCTTTCTAAACCTGGTTCAAATTTTTGTTTTGAAATGTAATTTGTGTTTGAGCCTCAAGTATGTCACCTGCAAAGTGGGGAAAATAACATTTATGTTGCAGAATGACTATGAGATTTAGAAATAGCCCACAAGCTGGAGCACACATTCCGCGACAGAATTCAGCTCCCAAGAAAACCCGTCTAGAAGAACCAAAACTTGTTTAAGTGATTGCGTGTGTTGTGTGTGTGGCATTGGTATTTAGTTGCTTCATCTCCACATTAACCTCTCACGGGATTTTATTCCAACTACAGTTTTTACACCACCATCGTTTCCTAGGGAGAGTCTGAAAAGATGTGAGGCACAAGCTTTGCCCTCACAAAACTTCATCAACTTCCAACCTGGAAATTCTTTGAAACCATCATCCAAGTAGGGCAGTTCCGGGGAAGAGACCTGCCAAAGGCTGAAGAGAAAGAGAGTCCCTCCGCTGCGGCTCCCTTCAGCATCTCCAGTGTCCTCCTCAGGCTTCCAGACACTTCCCGAGCTGTGAACGGACCTGAGACACCCTTCACGTCAGTGTTTTGTTTAGCTTTTTGGTAAAAACAACAAATATTTTGAGAGGCTGACTCCAAAGACAGCAAAAGATAAGGAGGCTTACGGTTGAATTATTAAGGCACCGTTTTATTGGTAATAAGCTTTATTCCTGTCTGTTTCCAGCTTGGGTCTGGAAAAGGGAGCAGATATGAAAACCCTTGAGGGAGCAAAACCTCGTCCTAGAGGCCTAGGAACAGAGAAGAAAGCAAACGCACAGCGGTTTGGCCCCAAACAAGTAACGAGCAGAGTCAACGCGCAGGTGGAGCACTGTAAAGGGGACCCTGGAGTCGCTGTCCCAGGACCCGGGAGGTGGGGCCGTGGGAACGGGGCTCCAGGATGGACCCCGAGGGCTGGGGAGCGGCGGTCCAGTCAGCAGCCAGCCGAGGTCACGCTTGGGGCCGAAGTCCACCGCTGCCCTCGCAGGAGAGCAGAGAGAAAGGCTCCAGCGCGCCCTTGGCCTCGTGGCCCTTACTTGGGGTGCCAGGCACCCCGAGCTCTAAGTCCACTGGGGTGGGACCAATGGGGTCCTGAGGTGGGACTCAGGGAACTTTTAGAATGGGGGGGAGTAGAAGGCTGCGAGGCGGGGCGGGGGCCGCGGACGGGCGTGGGGGAAGGGCGGGGTGCCCCCCCCCCGAGGGTCCCCCTGCGGGACCACCCGCGCCCCCGGCGGCAGGGGCGAGGCGCGCCGACGGCGCTCGCTCCCCGGCTGCTTGTCGGCTCTCTGTCGAGGGGAAACGGGAGAGGGAAAGGGGAACCGGTGGGCAGAGGTGGGTCCGCGGCGGGACTCCCAGCCCGCAGCCCCGGCGGCCGCGGCTCCTCACTGCGCCAACCTGCGGGCTCGGGCTGCTGGGGCGGGCGCGGCCCCTCCCTCTCCACACCCCCCCCCCCCCC
>JAQZBX010026021.1:0-29187 GCA_029593785.1 Cabassous unicinctus
TTTTTTTTTTTTAGAAGTTCTACATAGAATTTTGAAAATCAGTGCCTATCTGATATTGGTTAAATGCAGTCACCATCATGATGTATTGATAATGTCAGGAATGATTATATCAGTAGCTATAACAATCTTTTGGAAGTGAAGTAAACCAAATGAAAGGGATAAAAGTACATTGTTAGGGCTCATCACTATGTCTGAATTCAATTGTTTAATATTAATCACAAAACAATAATTATTATAAAAATCCCAACTCTAATATAAATTTTTATTTTTCTAAAGTTTTGCAAATTCACATAGGAGTTTTGTTTTCAGGTTCACTGGCAGCATGTGGAGACTATTGAGTTGGTGAATGATGGATCTGGTCTAGGATTTGGCATTGTAGGAGGCAAAGCAACTGGTGTGATAGTAAAAACCATTCTGCCTGGAGGAGTAGCTGATCAGGTAACCTGCTCTAACAGGTCTTTTATTCTGCTTTATCAAATAAGATGGCCTTATCTTAACTCTTCTATTAGAAGGAAGAAACTTTGGCCTTAGATAATGTTGAAGAAGCTGACTAAGAATTGTGAAGTTTGTTGGGCTGTCCTTAAAGTGTTTTCTTAGACCTGGGAGAAAATACCTTTTAAGAGACACATTTATCTTAAGTTATAAACAATCATCTTAAGATGTTTTAGAACCAAAGACTAAAGCCAAGGTTAAGGTTTTGATCATTGTTGAGGTAGCTTCCCTTTGTTTTGTGATCATAAACCTTCTTTGTATATCTAATCAGCTGTTTTATAGCTACAGGATACAGTATTATGGGTAAAATAATATTTACTTTATTATTGAGGGAAAGAAAGATTGAACTTGTCCCTTTAGTGATGGTCATTGAATGTCATCTTTGTATGTGAAGCACAGCAAATTCTTTGCTACTTGTGGTATGTGACACTTGGAATATATATGAGAACACTTTTAATTTATTAGTTATAATTTATATTTTATTTGACAAATTCTGCTAGTTTAAGTTACTTTTGTTTATAAACCTGCTTGTTTTTGCATGTGTATTTGAACTTCACACTGGGAGGTTAGGTTCATGAAACATTTCTCATGTTCATAAAAGAAAGCTTATTAAATGGCAACCTTTTCAGCAGAAGTTTTAACAGTAACACAATGTTATGCAGATTTGTCTTCCTCTTAAGCATTCGCCAGCATCTAGCTGGTATCAAATGAAATGACCTCAGTTGATGGGTTTGCGATATATATGCTTTATCTTCAATATAGAGCTACACTGTCCAATATTGGAGCTACTTGCCATATGTCACTTTTTAAATTTAAACTAATTAAAATTAAATTGAATAACAAAATCAGTTCCTTAGTTAGACTAGCCACATTTCAAATGATCCATAGTGTCATGTCACTAGTGGCGGCCATATTGGACAGTACAGAACATGTCCATCATCACAGAAAGTTCTGTTGGACATGGAGGCTTATAAGACTGATTTTCACCCCCCTCATCCATCTGAATTTCCATCTCACTAAGACTTCATCTGAAAACGTGTTGTTAGCAACATTTATAATTGAAATGGCCAGGCAGAGAATTGTGGAATTAATCCCATGCTATCTTTTGGCTCAGCATATTTAGAGTAATATGTATTTACATAGTAACTTCATTTTTCAGCTTTGCTTCATGGCCTTTTCTTCCTCTTCCTGTTCTTCAAAATAATCACCAAAAGACTTAATATTTTCATCTAGTAGGTAGAAATCAAGTTGAAAAGCTTATGGGAACCATTGATTTAAGGAATATGTATACATTTCAGGTACTTCTATTAAATTGATACAAGAACGTTTCAGAAGATAGTTAATATTACAACCACATGTTTAGTGTCCCTTGATTGGTAATTCATATCCTTGCCATTTTTTAATTATTCTCTTTCCCTCAGTTAGGATTCCTATAATGCAGTTAAAGTAACAATTGCTTGATTATTTAACCTCTTTTCATTCAGCATGGGCGATTATGCAGTGGAGACCACATTCTAAAGATTGGTGACACAGATCTGGCAGGAATGAGTAGTGAGCAAGTAGCACAAGTCCTCAGGCAGTGTGGAAACAGAGTTAAGTTGATGATTGCAAGAGGTGCCATAGAAGAACCGACAGCACCCACCTCTTTGGGTATCACCCTCTCCTCATCGCCATCTTCTACATCAGAGATGCGGGTAAGTAGGTGTGGCAGTTTGATATAGTTACGAATTCCAAAAATAGATATTGGATTATCTATTGTGTTCCTCTGGGCATGATTAAATTACAATTAGGGCTTTGATTGGGCCACGTCAGTAGGGCGTTGAGCCCCGCCCCTTGGTGGGTGGGTCTCAAAGATAAAAGACATGGCAAAGGACAAGATTGGGGTTCTGATGCTGGAGTTTTAATGCTGGAGCCCAGGGAAGCAAGCATGCAGAGGAGCTTGATCATGAGGAAGGAGACAAGGCCCCAGGAAGAGACAGCCATTTGCCTGGTAGTCTACAGCTGGCCTTGTGGAGAGAGGCAAGCCTAAGTCTGGAGGGAGGCAAGCTGCAGGAAGAGAGGAACCCTGTGTCAAGAAGCAAGACTAAGCCTGGAGAGAGGGAAGCCCCAGGAAGAGAGAAACCCAAGAAACCTGAACTCTTGGCAGATGCTGGCAGCCATCTTGCTCCAACATGTGGCAATAAACTTAGGTGAGGGAAGTAACTTATGCTTTATGGCCTGGTAACTGTAAGCCTCTACCCCAAATAAATACCCTTTATAAAAGCCAACAGATTTCTGGTATTTTGCATCAGCACCCCTTTGGCTGACTAACACAGTAGGTAACAAAGGTAATGTGAAAGTCAGAGACAAGAGCACTTAGTTGACAGTGGTGTTTGTGTAGAAACTAGACATTAATGTTCATGTATTAGTGCTAAAGAATAAAACAAAATTCAAATGTAGGGCTGTTTCAGCACCAACCATATTTTATTAAGCAGGAATACTGTATAACAGATAAAAAAGAGATTGCTTAAAAATTCTAAATTACTGCTTTACATTTTTCTGTTTTTCTCTAAACAGAACATTCACAAGAATAATGCTTTGAAATATAGACAAAATTGTAAAGGATTATTTGCTACTTATACCAAAAATGTTTATTAATTATCTCTCTTAGTTAGAAGGTCTTCTGGAGGTGGGTCATAAGCCCCAATCATTCCCTTTCAACAACTTTCTTTTTAGATTTTTTTTTTTTTTTTTTTGATGTGTGGAGGTTGAGGCATGGTGTGGGTGAATAAGGCTTGCCCCAACCTTTCACTGTTATTGTTTGAAGGTATGCGATAGAACTGTTATCAGATTTGTAATAAGAAGTCACTTCTATTGGCCTAGTTATATAATCTTTTAAACCAAAGCCATGCTTTTGGGATTGTAACAAAAGCCTTATTCATAGGCATAGCATTCCTTCATTGTCCTGACTTGAAATAAAAAAAGCTGCAAAGCTGGAAAATTTCAAAATTATTGGAATGTGATAGTTATGTTAGATAGTTTACAGGTCACAAGCTTATGGTAGATAAAATATCAACAAAATAATTTTACCCAGGGATCTCTTAAATATTTTAGAAGAGAATTATGCCAAATTTCTAAACAAGCTTTATAGCAAATGCAAGTCCTACATTCCTTTCCCATAGATATAGAATCATCAATATACTTTGCTCTATTAAAGTTTCTTTCTAACCAGTTATTGTATTTTTTAAAATATCCTAACCACCTCTACAAGTCCTTTAAAACTTTATTAGAACACTTGAAATTTCCATGATTCTGTTGTTTTTAGGATTGAGTGTGGTTGCTATTTTTTACAAAGAGAAAGAAGAAAGAAAGCTTGTTTATGAAAGTATTTAAATGGCATTCTTTTGTGGTAAACAAAACATTTTATTCAGCAATACATAAATGAATGCAATACCGAAAACCACTTGATATAATTGAAAGCTTAGAAAAATATCTATTCTGTGCATATCATCATTTCTGAAGCTTGTGCCCCTTTTAAAACCACTCGATAGTCAAATTGCCACCCTCTAAAATAGCACTTGCATGAGTCTTATTAAAAATAGAAAACACATTTGTTTCAATTGAAGCAGATTTCATCCTGTCATTTTCTTGTAATTATCTAAACTTTAAACTTTTGCTAAGTTTGCACAGATAATTATGTGCAAAGAAAAAAATAAATCAAACTTTACAATAAAATTATATCTCATTTAGGCAGATCATTAATGAGATACAGTCAGAGTTTGTTTAAAGAAAATCAGAGAACATTACCAGCTAGCCCCAACCTGTATGCCCATTAGAGCCAAGAGCCTTGATTCTGTTGTGTGTTGCTAAGGGTTCTGTAGAATCTGCTGACACCACACTCATACATAATGCCAATAGCTTATTGATGACTTATTGCAGCAGTCCACTAGTCCTTAATTTATGGAGCTTTTACCCGTCAGTCCATTTGAATAACAAATCGACATGTTAGAGGAAGCTGATGTTTGAGAAACCATCTCTCTACTATCTTTCCAGGAATGAAGAGTACCAATGCAGAAAGGTATATTTTCCTCATAAATAGCTTTTTATAATAATATATAAATTTATAAAACAAATAGGCAATTTTAAATAATTCGCTGATACATTTCACTAGGGTTCAAAATGAGTCATCTGCTGATTCACAGCATATCTGGAGCATGGAGTAACTCATATTCGTGGTGTTAGAATCAATTACCCACTGAAGATAATAATAGCAACTAACATTTCCTCATTGGATACTATGGTCCCTACATTCTACTAGAGACTTTACATACAGTTTATCTTTTAAAAGCAGGGACTGTGCAACTAGATTATTTCAGTTTGATTCCTGCCTTTAGTATATTACTAGCTGTTTGTCCTTTGAAGTGTTTCTGTGCTTCAGTTTCTCCAGGTAAAAGTTAACCGAGTAATTGTATTTACCTCATAGACTTGTTTTAAGGATTAAATGAATTAAGATATATTAAATACACATTACAGTAGATATTAATTGGATTTGTTGTTGGTATTATTATTATTCCTGAGATACAGCTGAGCAAAGCAGTGCTTAGAAAGTTTGTGGCAAAGCTAGATTTGAACTCGTTGGTCTGAATTCAAAACAGGAATTCGCTTTACTATACTATGTCTTGTCTCCTTCAGAAATGCAGGCTAGTCATCTCTGCAAATAGAATTTATTAATAAGAAAATATTTGATTTTTAAAATTAAAAATTTAAGACACAAACAATAGTGTATCTTTTTGGTAAGGGGAGTATATAGGATATCAAAAATTCAATAAGCAACTGCAAAGACTACAGTAATTCAATTGATTCTGTTAACGCTGCTTATCCAGAATTACACCAGATCTCACATAGTGAAGGCAGTCCTCTGCAAAATTGTCTTTCAGGTGCCAGTTACAAGTTTGGGGGCCCTGACCACCTTCACTTCTGACCAACTGGCTACAAACTTGGGGGATCCCACCACCCTCTCAGGCTTGATAATTTGCTAGAATGACTCACAGAACTCATTGAAAGTGCTATACTTATGATTATAGTTTCATTATAGTAGAAGGATATAAATAAGAAGAAGCCAAAAGAGGAGTCACAAAGAGCTTCAGGTCTGGGAGGGTCTCAGCTGCAAGCTTCCGTGTCTTCTCCTTGTGGTGTCAGAGTGTATCAGCCTCCTGGAACAGCAGTGTCATTATCCATCATGGAAACTCTTTTGAACTTCGAGTGTCCCAAGTTTATAGGCATGATCGATGGAATTAATGCCCACGTGGTTAAACCCAATCTCCAGCCCACAGATTGGGCTGACGTGGGCTAATGTGAGCTGACATGGGCTGATATGACCTTAAGACTGCAGATCTGACTGGTCCTTGTAACTCTGAGGTGTGGTCCTGGGCCCAACATGAAGATCAAAAGACACTTCTAACACAGGAAATTCCAGAGATTCAGAGGCTGCTTTCCCAAGAACTGAGGACAAAGACCAGCCACTTTGTTTTTCATTATACCATTGGGAGGTTCAGCTTTATTGCTGACACGCCTTTCTGAGTAAAAAGTTGAAGCTGAATCCATTTTCTTCTGATTGAAAGAGTAATCTCTATTGTAATTCTCTTGACATCTGTCATTTTATTCCTGAACTTGTTTTGTGTGTTTACATGTTTATTTAATTCTCTACGTTTATTTATCAATTTTTATTAAAGGTTGATGCTTCTACTCAGAAAAGTGAGGAAAGTGAGACATTTGATGTGGAACTCACTAAAAATGCCCAAGGATTAGGAATTACCATTGCTGGTTATATTGGTGATAAAAAATTAGGTATTTATATATATCAAATATTTTGTTTTTTATTTTTAAAAATTAATTAATTTATTTATTTATTTATTTTTGGGAGGTACTGGGGATTGAACCCTGGATTTAGTACATGGGAGGCAGGTGCTCAACCACTGGCTACAACTGCTCCTATTTTGTTTTTTAAACTTAGTAATTGCCTTTAAAATCTTTGTCTTATGAAATAGTGAATCAGCATTATATATTTTCAGATATTTGGATAAACTAAAAACTTCTTCAGTAATAATTTAATGTGGGCAACTCTGATATTGTATTTAAGACAAACAAAACAATTGTCTTATTTTCTAGCCTAATTTCTGCTAGTGATTTTTGTTTGTGTAGCTTCTTGATATATGTCAGTGCAAAATTAGGATTTTATATTTGAAGAATGGAGAATGGATATTCTTTAAAGGTGCTTTGTAAATGTGACAAATGACCTACTTTTTATTCTAGAACCTTCAGGAATCTTTGTAAAGAGCATTACGAAAAGCAGTGCTGTTGAACATGATGGAAGAATTCAAATTGGAGACCAAATTATAGCAGTAAGTAACACATTTAATAATAGCTTTGTTAATTTTCTTGTTGAGAAGTACATTCTCCTAGTTTACCCAGTTTTGAGAATGACGGCTCAGTACTAATTTAAGCTTGCTTTGATGACGTAAGAGTGTCACTGTAATTGCCCATTTTATTATTTTGTGGAAGTAAAGTACAGAATTGGGTAGAAGATTACTGACACAATTCAATTTTAAAGTTTGAAACTTCTTTCTTAAATGAATTTTAATATCATAACCTTTAGTATACTTGAATCTGAACGTGGGCTGTGTGCCTTTTTTTTTTTAACATTAGCAGAATGTCAGTTATTGGTCACTCCATGGCCAGCATACCTTTCTACTCTAAAAATAGACAGGGATTCTTTAAAAGAAATAGACCTAGCCCCTCTTAGTTAGTTTGTGGTGTTAGAGGTGATGACCATCAGTATGTTTCCAGCATATGTCTAGTCATGGTGGTGTGCAGTGAAAACTAGACTCCCCAGACTTCTCTCAAGAAACAAATTCAAGGAGATTCTGCACAAAGGGCTTCCTGATCAAGGAAGTTTAGGACAAACTTCATACAATATGGTCTCTTATATATTCACAGTGTACATTTGATCTAAAACAAGAACCAGAGAAACCCTGCAGTATGGAAACGTGTTTAATTCTTTTACCACATTGTTTCCTAAACTTTTGTAATCATGGGATCTTCCTTTCCCAAAATATGTATGAATATATAGTCTTTGGAAGATATCCTTGGGTAATACTGATTCATCTTAATATAGATTTGTTTATACTTAAGCCTATGTTGTTCTTATGGAATCATAAGAAGAAGAAGAAAGTAGGATATTAAGAAAGAAGAGTCCTTTATTTCTGCCCTTCTACATTGCAACTGTCCTGAGTCATCTTGGGCTTATATTCTATGACACACATACCTAAACCTAAACTTGTTCACCTCTTGAAATCTACTCTAGAGAGCAAGCTGTTTTATCACCTACTCTGGCTATATGTCGGCTATATGAGCTTTCCCCGCCGTGTCTATTTTAGTATACAATGAAAATTAGCCACATTATGCTTTTTTATTGTAGGGGTGGAGGGAGAAAGAGTAAAAGAAGTAGAGCCTAAATCCATATCTGATACTAAATTAAAAATTAAAAGCTTAGCTAATTTATTTATTTTTCCTCAGGTGGTTATTTTAATCCATCAGAAAGCTTCTTTTTATTTATTTTTATTAAGACAGCTTTATTGAGGTATAATTCACATTCTATGCAATTCACCCATTTAAAGTATAAATTCATTGGCTTAGTATATTCACAGAATTGTATATCCATCGCCACAGTTAATTTTAGAATATTTTCATCACTCCAAAAAGAAAACCCACAGTCCTTTGCAGTCGCTTTCCCAATCCCATCATTCCTCTGGCCTAGACAGGCACTAATCTAGTTTCTGTCTTTGTAGATTTGCCTATTGTGGACATTTTCTTTAAATTAAATCATACAATAAGTTAGCCTTTGAAACTGGCTGTTTTCATTTATCATAATGTTTTCAAGGTTCATATATGCTGTGGCATTGCTTTTTGTCTCTGGATAATATTCCATTGTATGACTATACCACATTTTATTTATCCATTAGTTGATGGACATTTGTTTTGTTTCTGCTTTTTGGCTATTATGAATAATGCTGCTATGAAAATATGTGTACATAGTTTTGTGTGGACATTTGTTTTCATTTCTTTTGGCTATGTACCTAGAACTGGAATTGTTGGAGGATATGGTGTATATATTTGACTGTCTAGCAAGCTTGTTGATTCAGTTTCTTCCCCTGCAAAATTGGGATAAGAAAACTTCCCTTGTATAATTTTAATGAGAATCAACTGAGATAATTTAGTTAAAATACCTGGTGTAATGCTTGGCACATAAGTACAGTTTTATTAATTAAGCAGATATTTATTGAGGGCCTGAAATAATCACACATTTGAAAGAGTCTCACAGCAGCTTCCCTCAAAACTTGCCATGATCTTTGTTGTTAGATAAGTGAAATCTTAAATATGGTTTCCCTTAGGGCAAGGTCAATGATAAAGGAAATTGTTGACTCAAAGGTTGAAGCATCCTTCCCCTTATGTTTTTCTTGCACTCAAAATCACTGTCTTCACTGCCCTCCACATTCTGATTTATAATTTTTAAAGCTCTTTATATGAGTTTTTCCTAAATGTTCTTTTTTTTTTTTAATTTAGAGGAGTTGTGGGTTTACAGAACAATCATGCATAAAATACAGGGTACTCATATACCATCCTTTTATTAACACCTTGCAGTGGTTTGGACATTTGTTATAGTTTATAAAAGCACACCTTAATAATTGTACTATTAACTATAGTCCATGGTTTAATTTAGGGTTCACTGTCTGTGTTGTGCAGTTCCATGGATTTTTTAAAATTTTTTATTCTAGTAACATATATATATAACCTAAAATTTCCCCTTTTAACTGCATTCAAATATATAATTCAGTGCTGGTAATTATCTTTACAATGTTGTGCTACTATAATCACCATCCATTACTAAAACTTTTCCAAATATTGTATGATATCACTGATAGGAAATAATTAGAATAAGTGAACTCATGGAGTCAGGAACTAGAATATAAGTTACCAGGGGATGGGGTGAAGGTAGGGAATAGGGAGTCAAGGCTTAAAATGTACAACGAGTTTCTATTTGGGACAATGGAAAAGTTCTGATTTTTAGTATTTATTTTTAATAAAATTCTCTTTATTTCAAGTTTAGAAGCACCGCAAACTCCTGGAGAACATTGTGCAATGTTTTTGATCATACATTAATTTTGTGAGAAATATCACCATCTTGTGGACTTTTGCAATATCAGCAAGAAGGTCCTTCATACCTGGTTGCATTTTCACAACTTTGGCTATTTGTTCACTTTTGTTTTGGCAGCAGCCATTTGAAGCTCTACTCTTTTTTTTTTTTTTTTTTTAGCAAAGAATCAACTTTATTGTTTATTTTGTTTTTTTCAAAGAATCTACTCTGTTTTGTAATTGTTAATGTGAGAAAATGAAAAAATTGTTTCTTGCTATTTTGAGAATGTATTATTTTGTAACATTGAAACTCCTGTTTTCCCATCCTTGTTTTACAAATTATGTTCTGTGGCATTATTACAAGAGCAAGGAATAAGCACAGGATTCCCCCTGTGTCCCCGCATTTCCCATTTTATATATTGGTGTACTTCATAAGATTTTATTTGACAAAGGGGTTCTATTGTGTGTCTGTGTGTCTGTGTGTGTGTTTATGTTGACTAAGCTTGTCATTAGATGAAATCATATACTCATTCTTTTTTCACTGATACACAGTGAACCCTGCTAAATGCAGTATGGAATTGTGTTTGATAAAAAATATTCCTGTAACAAGCATATAAATAAGTATAACATAGTCAAATGTTGCCTTTGATATTTTGTAACCTTGTTACTGGTCACAGGTTCTTTCTTTATATGTATGGGGTGTTTCAGAGGAGGGCTTGGCAAACTGGATTGAGCATGCTAAAGAGGGTTTTGTGAAGTGTTCTAGCTACTATTTTTCCCCTTTAATTTTTCCTGTTAATTGTTGTATCTGGACTGTACGCAATGTTGGATTTCTTCTTTCCTGAGCTAGTGCATAGGCAATTTGCTGCCAGTGCTCAGAGTTCTACTGTGCTCTGTGGTTCCATTGGGTCTGAAGCGCCCTCTTGCCTTTCTGCCTGTGATAACAAAGGCCCGGTGCTGGCCAGGGTCCCCGAGGCAGGCACTGGTACCCTTGACTCACATGTAGCATTGGCGTGATCAGATTGAACAGAAATTGCTCTTTATGAAAGTTGGGTTTTTCATGTTTATTCTGCCCCTCCCTACGCACTATTAATAGTTGTACCAGTTCCTGAGTATCTCCATGTGCTGGGCACTTTGTGTGCTGATCATTACAATTCTGGGGAAGTAGGTATCTTTATTCCCAAATCATAGATAAAGATACTGAGGAGATAGGAAATTGAAACTAAGCCTCGCTTCAGAAGTCTATGATTATTCTATGATAGCAATATATTCTGTGCCAATACCATCCTCTCACATTTGGATAGGGAATAAATATATTTTTAAATGCAAGTCATCATGTTTTGAAATAAAGGAGAAAATTCATTTTTTTCTTTAATATTTAAAGTTTTTAGCTATGATTTAGGCAAAATTATATATATTCAGTTTTTGTTAATGAAACTAATTTTAAAGCACTGAGCTATAAAAATCTATTGCAAATCTGTTGGAAAAGAAAACTTGCAACCTAAAGTTCCATGCATTTGAAAAAATTTTATGTAATCTCACTTGAGATTTTTTTGCCAGTTTTTTTCTCTTCTTTACTGCCCTGAGAGTAAATAACTTATTTATTTTAGATTAATTTTTGTCTTTGAGGTTTAAAGAATATAAAACTTGGCATGGTTAAAAAAAAAACAACTTTCCCATGGAAACCACTTTTAATATTTTATGGTTAAATATTCCAAAACTTTTCATTCATCTATCTTATTTAAATGGGACCATACTATACTTGTCTTTACATTTTTTATGTTACTTAAAAGTATACTTGGGAAGTCTACTTATATCAACACATATAAACCTATTATAATATGTTTAAGCAGCCTTTATACATCTATAGTTATATTATCTACAGTCGTTTGGTATTATAAACAGATTATTACATACCACTATGTAAGTCCTCTCTTTAAAGGACTATAGCTTGAAACATTTGAATTTAGTTTTATTGCCATGTTAGTATTAATTAGATTTGACTTTCACTTATTTTGTTGCTCAGTGCTTAATCTGGTATGCCACAATTTTGCCTTACTTTGAGTTTTAATTTCTGATTAATCTCTCAGTTGGCTGGAACAGTTTGAGAAACTTTTCCAGGAAAAGAACATGGTTAGTAGATGTTTCCAAACTGTGCGTGTCTGAGAACATCTTCTGTTGCCTTTGTACGCTTACAGCAATGTGTCTAGGGAAGACAGATAATTGAACAAGAAGGATAATCTTAAACAACTTCTCTTATTTTGGCATCATCTGTTCCTTTTAATTTTCAACGGATGAGGTTCTTTCTTTTCCTCTGGAAGAAATTTTAGTCAAGTCCTATGACTTACATTACTCTTAGAGAATAAAATGTCCTGTGGCAAATTAAAATCACCACACACAATCCCAATTTTGTAATTTTCCCTTCCAAATAATAATCTAATTTAAATCTCCTCCCCTCCCCCTGCTCCCAACAGAGGCCTGCTATGAGCTGATGGCTTACTTAGGGATAGAGGGCATTTTACTCACTCTGTTTTTCGCTTCCTATTCTTTTCCTTCCCCCAATTCTTATTGTGGTTTCTGAACCCTACCAGGGTAAAAGTTGGGAGAAGGAAGAAAGTGTCAGGAGAAGAGGGCTATCTGTCCTTGACTGGTACTAGTATAAATAGGCTTTGTGCTGAGTGATCCTGGCAGCTGTTTAAAATTGACTGTTAGGGTGCATTTTTAGTTCAGGGGAGATGTTTGACATAACTTTCCATGACTGATGATGGATTTCTCATCTGGCTGATTCTTCTGTCCTTAGCTTCTCCTTTCTCAGAAAGTCTACTCCATAGATTCTCTCTTTTGCATCCCGTCATTCCCTAGGGGTAATCTTGGGTGGGTTTCAGAGTGGCTCCAGCCTGGCTTTCTCATTGTGTGGCCCTCTTTTGGTCTGTGAGAAACATTCATATATTATTTGCTCTGACAAACTCAGGGAGTTGAGTGGGTCCCAACATAATAGCAGTTGTTTCTTTCTCCTCTATTAAAGAAGCTAACCACTTATCCCTTATCCACCACATGGGATTAGACACAATCCACTGCATGGTGACATAATTCTTCCTACTTGAGGTTAAGTGGGAAATGGCCCCACTTTTCCCTGGGTGGAAGTGGGATGGGGGCTTCCAGTACTCCTTTCTTAAAAAAATAAAATAAAATAAAAGTCCTTTCAGATATTTCCTAACCTTCAACAACCCAGCCCTTTTTTGGCCCAATTGTGTATGAATTGTCTAACTATTTCTTCAACATCTACCTCATTTAAATTTCTGCATGGTAGCCCCTCTCACAACTTACTTTGGTATAGGACATCCACAATCATGGCATCTCATCAAGATTTGCTTTTTAAGGTATGTTATACTGGGTATAAAATTCTTGGTTCACAATTTCTTTCCCACAAATTTTATAGGTAACTTGCTCTTTCTGATGCCTAAATGCTGGTAGGTTTTTTTCGTTTGAGCCCTGAAATTCAGAGTTTTACCAGGATATGTCCATGTGTTTGATTTTTTTCTTTCATTTTCTGTTTTTTCATGTGCCTCTTTGATTTATAGACTGAGGTAAGTTTCCCTGATTCCTAAATGGACTGGGTTTCCAAGATCAGTCTATATGTCTTTAGCCTTATTTCTCTGCTCATTTTTATATGTTACTCATTTCCCCGGAGATATGGTTTCATGATTCTGTCTTCTATTTCCTGACTTCATTTTTGCTCTATTTAAAATTTTGTTGACTGTCTTCCTTGTAATAGTATTTTTTTCCCTTTTTCTGGTAGATATATATATATATTTTCTGACTATTTCTCCTACTTCCAAAATACAATGACATTTGAATCTTTTTTGTTTGATTTTAGGAGGCACCGGGGACCAAACCCGGGACCTCCCATGTGGGAAGCAGGCGCTTAACCACTTGAGCCACATCCACTTCCTGAAATTTGAATCTTTTGAAAGGAAGTTTTAGAAAATATCTTTTTCCTGTTCATTGCAGTAACAATTTCATAGGAAGATGTTTGTACTGATGAGTCAGTGTGTATATTATTCCATGTTTTCTGACCTTTGATCATTTTAGAAAGAGCTATGCTTGTACAAATGGGAGTTGAGATGAGCTCTGTTGAAGATTGTGTAGGTTTTGTCCAGATGATTCAGGTTCTGACCAAGGAAGAAGTCATTTGGTGTTGTAAACAGATTATTACATACCACTATGTATGACTTACTCTAATTTCACTTGCTTAATTTGTAGGTTAAGAGACTAGAGAATAGACCAATGCTAAAGTATCACAGTGGGGAATTTACCCCTGTGTACTGACAGATTTGCTTTTTGTATTTGTTGTGACAGCCATGATTTGGTTGACACTTTGTGTGCATGTGTATTCATGTATGTACATGCATGTTTAACATGATTTTCATTACATATAAGTGATTCCATGCTGCTGCATGCTCCCACCTCATACTTGGTGAATTTCTTGCAGTCACTGGTTAGAATCCATGCATACCATCTGGCTGCCTTCTTTTAATGAGAAAGTGTTAGTGGATTGTGAAGTTTCTTCTTACACACCAGACAAGCTCTCCCTTTACATATAGAGAGAGACTCAGCTGGCCTGCCTTCACGCTGGTCCTATCCAGACTATTTCCCCCGAGTTACTGGTGTCAAGACTCTTGTCCTTCCCTAGTTTCCAGTTTTGTTGCAGTGTTTTCTCTGTTATTATATTCTGTTAGACTTTCCAAAAGGGAATTAGCAGAGTGCAGGTAAAAGGAAACAAGAAAGGGTCAGATATATATGTTCTAGTTGCCATCTAGGGCAGAAGTTTCTTGAGATTTAAGGAACCTATGAAATATAAGAGAATCAACTAAATCAGAGGTCTCTAAATTTTTGGTTGTCTAGCTATCATTTAAAAAAATGACTACTCCTTTCTCCCTCCCTCACTTCTCTATCTATTCATATATAATATATTCTAATAATTAATATGTTGTGTACATTATTTATGTATCATGTATAAAATGGAAATGAAATTTAAAAATAGGTTTAATTAGAAGTTCTAATATTTTCTTCCAGAGACCTCTGCAATAAGGGTACTCCATCTTGGAGACCACTGATCTAGGTCTTATTCTAATTCTCATTCATTTAGTAGATATTTGAGTGCCTTACTGTGACCAGCACTGTGCTTAGAAAGGCATGACACTCACACAGCCATTTTATAGCTATTCACTATTTTATAGATATTCAAAAGAGGTATCAATAAATTTATTGTTCCACTTTTCTAAACTGTTTTCACTGTGGTTTTATGAGTTTTTAAAAATATGGTATAATAATTTTCTTTTATCCAATCTAAAAGGTAATTTTCTTTACAAATAAATCTATGGCATATGAGCCAATAGCTATGAACTTCCGTTTGGGATGAACATCTGTGTGGACTGCTGTGATTTAGTGATGAGGTTGTAAACAAAAATGACACAGAGCCTGTTCTTGTGGAGCAGATAATCATAAATGAAATACTGTAGTGACAGCGTAACAATGGAATTCTGATAAACATAATGAAGGGTGATGGGCAAAAGGGGCATTTGACCATGGTCAGGGAGGTCAGGATAACTTAATTAAGGAACTACCTGTTGAACTGAAATCTGAAACAACTAGAAAAGAATATAAAGGAAGGTGTGGCAGTCTGAGCTCCACCCTGGAACTCTTGGCTCATAAGTGAGACCTCAGAATCCACATTAAACAAAATACACAAAACCCTACCAATTGATCTAGTGCAGCAAAGCTCTTTCTAAATGAACTAATGGGGTTGGGTGGGCTGTCCAGAATGCAAGCTGAGAGGATTTGCAGAGACTCCATGGTTGAAGGGCACACACTGCAGGTTAGAGGAATGGAAATGAGGCTTCGGAGGCAGGCAAACTGAAATAGGAAGCATCATTCAAGATGAGGTTGATGATAGGAGGTGGGGACAGTCAACACAGGGCGTTCTAGGCTGTGGGGATGATTTGGCGTGCTGTCCTAAGGAGTGTTCTGGGGGAGGCAGGGTTGAGGTAGTTTGGAAAGATCACAGGGACATTTTCTAACTTTGTCATTTGTGAAATAGAAAAGGGTAAATTCACTTATATTTTTTGGAGAGGAGAATGGAACTCAGTTTTGTTGTCTTTCTTGTTGTTGTTGTAAGAAACAACAAAAAAACAGTATAATATGATTTTGGCATACCTCAGTGTACTCAGTGACTACTCTCATCACTGTCATGTTTACCTTTAGGAGAGAAAAACAGCCACGTTAAATATCACCCCAATACGCTGTTCTCTTCCCAGATGATTTCTTATCAGAAACTTGTTTACCTTTATATCCTTTACAGAAATGGTTTCCCAACTTGATTGTGTGTTAGGATCACTTAGGGAGTATAAAAGATTATAAAAGAAAGTATAGAAGCCTGAGCTCCACCCTAGAGTTATTGGCTCATAATTTCTAGAAGTGAGGCCCCAGAATCTGTATCAACCAAAATAAACAAGTGATCTAATGCATCTAAGGTAAGACTGGTCCGCTGGGCCCCAAACAGATGTCAGGGTATCACTGCCTGTTCTCCAGTTAGGAGAACAGATTATTCCCCAGATTTTTCATACTAACAGGTAATAAATAAGCATTTTGTGAATGGGTAAAACAAATATCCGTTTGATTTTTAACATGTGTTCTCACAGGTAGATGGCACAAACCTTCAGGGTTTTACCAATCAACAAGCAGTAGAGGTGTTGCGACACACAGGACAAACTGTGCACCTGACACTAATGAGGAGAGGTACAAAGCAGGAAGCAGAGCTTACGTCGGCAGAGGACGTCACAAAGGACGTGGTTTTATCACCTCCTAATGCCAGCGTAAGCAAAGGTAACATCACATTGATCTGGTTTTCCATTAGAATTTTATATCATTTTGATTTGTTTCTGATTCTGAAATAATTTATTTAAAGAATGGTTTCTACCCTCAACTATTCATTATGACTCAAATTAAAAGGAAGTTTGATAAAGTCAGGATTAATTATAACCAGCAGTTTGTCCATTAACTAGCAAATGGGCCTCTGAGTAAAGCACCTTTCTCTCTATGCTATTCATTCAGTCGCCATTCCTCAAATAGAAACATGCATGGTCATTTCGCTTTCTGCCCCCACTTTACCTTACTTTTGGATGTCATGGCAATGCCCTATCTTTGGTGAGAGGACTTTGTTTTGCCCTGATTATTTATGTGGTCTCATGATGTCTAAATGCTCACTTTTTCCAGTAAATAAATTACAGAAGTTCTCGTGTAGCAGTGATATAAGGGTTTGTTGGTAGAAATTGGGCTGTTGACTGGAAAATGCTGTTTTACTGCTAAAACCAATCTGCTCCTTACACTATATACTACTTTAGTATTAGGGGAAAGGGGGCAAATCAGTGGAGAAATTTGTCACTTCTTTGTTCCTATTAATAGAAGAACCTTCCTTTAAGTACACATGGTTATTGAAGAGTTTACCTTTTAAAAACAAAGTCTTATCTAGGGATTAAATTTCTAAGTATATACCTGAAAGAATTGAAAATAGAGACTTGAACAGTTATTTGTACACCAGTGTTCCTAGCAAAATTATTCAAAATAGCCAGAAGGTGGAATGAATCCAAATGTTTATCGACAGATGAAGGGATAAACAAAATGCGATATATACATACAGTAGAATATTATTCAGCCATAAAAAGGAATGAAGTTCTGATACATGCAACAGCAAGGATGAACTTTAAAGCCATCCTGTTAAATAAAATAAGCCAGCACGGAAGGGCAAATATTGGGGAGCAGGTGTAGCTCGGTGGTTGATGCCTGCTTCCCATGTATGAAAGCCAAATATTCTATGATTTCACTTATATGAAATAACTAGAATATGCATATTCATAGAGACAGAAAGTAGATTATAGGTTACCCAGGGGGTAAGGGTACTTAATGTGTATAGAATGAGACATTAAGATTTGGAATGATGGAAACATTTCAATAATGGATGGTGGTGATGGTAGCATACCTTTATACCTTTGTGAGTATAATTAATACTGCCAAATTGTACACTTAAAAGTGACTTAGAAGAAATTTTGAGTTGAATATATATACTACAATAAAAAGTTAAAATAAAAAATATGCAGCAAACAAACACAATGAGGTTAGAAAAATTTGAATGCTTAATTATATTAAAGACATAATTGCTAAAATATTCTTTTCTTTAAGACAATTATGAAAAAGATGAAGATTCTTTATCTTTGAGGAGAAACACCAACATATTACCAATTGAAGAAGAAGGTAAACACTTGGAACCAGGTTATTATGTCCTTATTTAGTCTTTTTAAAGAGGAATTATTTTTCACAAATGTGATTAAGTCTTTAGAAATATACTGCACATTTCTAAAAATTTCTTTCAGAAGAGAGATATTTGTAAGTCCCTATTTAGAGATGTGATGAATTGCTTTGTAGATGTTTAAAATGTAGATGTAGTTCAATTATATCTAGTGTATTTTCTTGTTGAGTTGCTTTCCCCCCCATCTACATTTTATTTACCCAGAACCCTTTTGGAATCCATCAGTTGTGCACATGGTTTTAATTTAATCCCCTTGTTTCTGTGCAGCCAACATGTCTCTTTAGAGAGCAAATGATAATAAAATTATAATGTATTTTAAAATAAACACTAGAGAAGTATTTGGTTTTAGGAATGAAACTGTCCAATGTTGGGAGGCTTTTTCTCATTTCTCAAGTTTACAAAAGTTCTAATTTTTCATATTGGGAAGTTGGTTTGGAAAGGAGTTGTACAAAGAAATTATTAAACCGTTCTGAGAATTATTTCCCTACAAACCTAGAGTCCATCAAGCTGTTTAAAATTTTTTTAGATCAGCATTATTTTCATCTGCAGTTGTGCTGAAGTGTAAACTTACCATCTTATTAGGCTGTGTGCCGTGTGCTCGCTTTACTTGTCAAGATCACCTTAGATATGTTGGTAACTTAAATCTGCTGGATAATGTCCAAAGCTGATCTCCCGTTGTTTGATTCTTCCCTTTACTACATAATTTTGGAACACTCTTTAAGTTTGAAATTTGAATGGTAAAAGGGACATTAAAAAATTAACTTGGAGGGTTCTGTCTAGTAGAGATTTTTTATGAGTGAGAACTATGATGAAGCTGGAAACCTTTGAATATGACTTTAACATTCTTCTCAGTCAGTTTCTTGTTTTAGGTATTTAGACTTCAGTATTGTATACATAATTTGTTCAGTGATTTTATTTTTTTATTTCTTTTTTTGTCAATTGCTGGGATTCTAATTATGGAGTTTTCTTTTAATGCACACTATCAATTTAATTTATATTTTCTCATTGTACATATACTTACGTAGATTACTTGTTAATTTATTGTTTGTGTGTTTGTTTTTACTAAGGAACACAGCTGGGTCCTTTTACCCCTGTAGGACCAAATGAAAATGAGAGATGAGCTAACCTAGAGGCCAGCATGCCTTTTTATTACAGTTATTAAAGGACCATCAAGTGAATCCTGGAACAACTAAGAGTCCTCATACTTTTAAATGAAAGTTAGATATTGTCTGGATACTTTCCTGGAAATATGGTTAAGATTTAAAAGAAATCTCTTAAAATAGTATAACATTGAACATGCAAATGATAGGGTTCTAAATTAAATTGTTAAAATATGTATACAAAGAAGAATAACACGTATTTTAGGTGAGGAGTCTGATTTGGTCCCACAGATAGATTATGGTCAGTGTCCCTTGTGTAGAATGTTAAGATATGGAGATATTTGTCATTTGTCATTGACTTAATTGTGTTAACTATTTCAGAGTATCCATTACTGGCAGCTGAGACTGAAGAAATAGAAGATACACAACAAGAAGCTACGCTGCTCACAAAGTGGCAACGGATTATGGGAATTAATTATGAAATAGTGGTAGGTTAGCTTACCCTCCCTAACTTGCAGCTGTATTTGTGCAGAAAATGCATGCCATCATAAAAATGATCATCAGAATCTGTGTCAGATAAGTAACAAATGTCCAAGGCTTTTTTGGAAGCCCAAAAAGTGCTGATCTGGATGTTAAAAGTTAAGGTTAAAGAAACTTTGATAGTAACCGATGAGCTAAAATAAATGGGATGGGAGTTTTAGAATTCATAATTCATCAATATTTTAATAATTCCAGAAGTAGCATAAATAATATACATGAAAGGAAGGATTTTTTTGTTTCTTAAACTTATGATTTATAGAAAGAATTAGACTAGAATCACAGAATTTACTTAAAAATACAATAAAAATCATCATGAACTATTTACAGAATTGCAAAGGGACTCTTTCCCACTCTTTCTTTATCACTCTGTGTATTTATTTCCTTAAGACGTTTAATTCTGCATACTTTTTCATATCATTGCTTTTATGCAGTTACGAATATTAGCTTAACGATTTGCATATCTAATATAGCAAATGTGATCTGTTATCCTAAAAAGAATTTTAACAAAGTTAGCACCAGTTGTCAGTCTTTAGGTGAATATTCATGTACTGCTGGATTAGAAGAGATGACAGATAATAATGTATAATATTAATAACAATTATTTGTTGTGCACTTGTTGACAAGCTGTATTCTAGTGTTTTATTTAATTTTCATGACAATATTATTTTAACCTTCAAGATGATTAACTATAAAATAAGAATTAGGTTAAGTACAGCTGCTATTACAAATTTAAATCGAGTCAAGGAAAAATACAGTAAGGTCCAGTTTAACTGTGGTTAATTTAACATGTAAAGAAAGTTCAGGGATTTCTTCTGGGGGATAAAGTCACCGTGGCTGGAATGAATACCTGAGAATGCAGTTCTTCAGTTTATAATTGAATAATGAAGATGGCCCTTTGACTAGCCATTTGATTACAGAAGTCAGACCTGAGACTGACCTTTTAACTGCCCTTTGTGTGCATGCTCTCTTGATGGCACTCCTAGTAATCTGTCAAAGGCAAAAGTGTGCTATAAGTAAGAAAGCACTAAGTTATTCATTGGCCTGGTCAGTCAAAGATAAGACAGAGATCTAACTTCAGATCATTTGCTGCCTAGTTATAGAGCATAAATGAAATCATAGAAGGAGCGGTATAGAAGAAAGAAGGATGGATCGACATTATCATTGTGGATCTGGAAAGCTTTTCTAAGAGGAAGTGAAATCTAAATAGATTTTTTTTTTCTTTTACTAACTTAAAATATTGTAGTTTTATATATATATATATATATAAAATAAAATTTGCCAATTTAACCGTTTTTAAGTTACAATTCGGTGGCATTAATTACACTCACAATGTTGTGCTTACCATCACCATCCTTTACCACATAAATTGGGTTTTAAGGGCTGCAAAGGATTTCATCCAGCATTAGATTTCAAAGTCAGGTGATGTAGCTTCTGACATTGACCCTGCACATATTATCATTAAAATTTAGAAGAGGTCTCTTTTACTGCAACTTTACAGTAAGGTTTTTGAAGCTTTACAGTAAGGTTTGTTCATCTTTGGGTAAACAAAGAGTTTGCATGAGTAGGGGAAAAAAAAAAAACCAAAAGAATGTTGTAATTGTCAGTAATTTTTCTTCTTTCAGGTGGCCCAAGTGAGCAAGTTCAGTGAGAACAGTGGGTTGGGGATAAGTCTGGAAGCAACAGTGGGACATCATTTTATCCGATCTGTTCTACCAGAAGGTCCCGTTGGACACAGTGGAAAGCTATTCAGTGGAGATGAGCTATTGGAAGTAAGGAGCCATGCCATTTATCCCCCTTAAATAAGAATCTGAGAAGATAGGGAGATTAGCATGGTGAATCATTAAGTTCTTATTTTAAATTTCTCTCCAAAAGGTGTTTGAGAGAGATCTGCAAATAAAAATGCAACCAAAGAAGAAATACCTAATCTGTATATACACTGATCTTTGGGCCTCATTTATGCCTTTTTTTTTTTAGGTCCAGAGAACTATAAAAATTTTCTTTAAAAATTTTAAAACGTTTATTCAGTTTTTAGAAAAAGTAATGTAGTCACTGATTTCAAAAATCACAAAGAATACAAAGATATACAGTGAAAAGTCTCCCTTCTGAATCCATCTTCCCAGTTATCATCACCCTTCAGTAGACAACTACTGTGGTTTTTTTTTTTGTTTTACACTTATGTGCCATTTTCCATTTTGATTTTTTTCACTTAATCATTATATAAAACATAAATTTTTCAATAACCTTTACCATTTTCCCTTCATTCTTTGGAAATATTTTTATAAACTCTCCATCCCAAACTCCTACACTAGTGGATCGAACATGGATGAAAGCAAATGATTTTTCTGAGAATTCTTTAGAAGGTTCAATTCCAACAAAACTCCAAACTTACATGCAAATTGTTTTAGGTAGTGACTGGAGGTCTAAATACAGTTTTGAGTAAAGCAGAATTACAGTAATCATAGTAAATTTAAAATGTACTAAATAAAAATTATTTTGAAGGAATATTCATGTTATGAAATATTGTTCTTTCTTGGAAAATTTCTTTCTTTCAACAGGTTAATGGCATAACTTTGCTTGGAGAAAATCACCAAGATGTGGTGAATATTTTAAAAGAACTCCCTATAGAAGTGACAATGGTGTGCTGTCGTCGAACTGTTCCACCTACCGCCCAATCGGAATTGGATAGCCTGGACTTATGTGATATTGAGCTAACAGAAAAGGTATCAGATTTTGAACATCTGAATATGTAATAGAAGGGCTGAGTGGTATGCAACATTTTTTAAGTCTTTTGTTTTTTTTCCCGGGGGATGTGGGAGGGGGCTGGAATTTGGTTTCCTCACGTAGCCCATGGCTTGTAGTCAGGCAGCTTTGGAGTCAGACCTGGGTTTGACTCAGACCTGACACTTACTTTATGGATGACTTTGGACAAGTTGCTTCGTATTTCCTTTTCTCCTCTGTAAAGTGTAAATGATAATGCTAGTCTCAAAGAATTGCTCTTAAGGTTAAATAAGGTAATGTAATAATAATAGATACTATTGCAGTTTGTGCTTGTATAATTTATTCACAGTATTCCTAGGAAATAGACACTCATATTGTCCCCATTACTGAAATATGTAAATGGAGTGTCTGTAGTATGTGGTAAAAGATACTTATCACTTACTCAACTCACTGACAGCACATAGTGCTCAGTGACTGGCCACCTATTGATGAGTACATAATTTCTGTGCATATAGCTCTTATTTAAAAGTATACTATGCATACTTTTAAAATGTGAAAAATTTGAGCACATAATATTATATATCACAAAATTTTCAGTGAAATATAGAAACTCCCTTTTTCCCATTTATTCTTTTCCATTACAATCAAAATGTCAGGAAATGGAGCAAATCTGCTTTTCTGAAGACACAATAGATATCTAGTGTTAAAATTTGGATTTCATGTAATTTGAAGTCTAGTCAAATCTCATTTAAGGTATAATGAGAGAAAATCATAGTATTTGATTTACACTATAATAAAAGGATCAAACAATGGGATAATTTTGCAGACTTTGAAGAATAAGGTACAAAGTTTAATATTCCTATGGGAGATTAGGTTAGGGTAGAACCAGAAACATAAATCCATATTGTGTGAACTCAATGGGCAGCACAATGTATATTCATACACATTTATATGGACTATAAATGAGATTATTACAGTAATGCAGATGGACAGACTTGCATCCTTGTTCCGAGGCTGTGAAATAATTGATTAAAAGCAAAGATAGTGTGCAAAAATTAGTATTTCATCACGACGAACACAGACTTAATTTTAACGTTCCTAGAGATGAACAAAGTTGAATTAACCTAGATTCATTGTCATTTATTTTTATGGAAAGAGGCTTACATTTTGAACACTTACTTCTTACTGAGTGCTTTATAAATATTACCTCATTTAGTCAAAAAATTCTATGAGAATGAGTAGCTATGAAGCTCAGGCTGAGAATATTGCTCAAGGCAACACAGATAAGAAATCATGAAGACAGGCCAGTCTGACTTCAAATCTTATGTCTTGTCACTGTGCTCATTAATTTATTAATGAAATAATCCCAAGTCACAGAATTCCGGAACCCTGGTTTACACAGTGTACAGAACTTCTACACATATCCATTTTTCTTGAAATTTTCTTTATATTTATCATAAGAATTCTTTTTATTTAATATCAAAATAGTTTTGCCTTTTTTTTTTTGGACTATAGAGGTAATTCAGACATTGGTGAAAAAATTGAAAATCATCCATGATTATGCTGCTAAGCTGTAACCATTATGTATTTTTATGGGAGATCTTTAATCCATATCTTTCTAATCTTCATTACAACTTAGGTGTTTCTTCCTCTTTAACAGCTCTCAATAAGCTGCTATAGTTCCTAAAGGTTTCCAGATAAGCTGTTGTTGCTTTTATTCCCTAGTATTTTGCTATAGACAGATGCTGAGAAATCTCTCCTTTCTTGTAACAATGGTGCACTTATCTGCAAATCTAGTGCCTCTGAAATAAGAGCTGTCTTGTCTGTTATCCAGCCTCATGTAGACCTAGGAGAGTTTATTGGGTCCTCAGAGACAGAGGATCCGGTGCTGGCGATGACTAATGTGGGTCAGAATACGGAGGTGGTTCAAGGACCTTTGGCCATGTGGGAGGCTGACGTTCAGTACATAGAGCTGGAGAAGGAAAGCAAAGGACTTGGCTTTAGCATTTTAGATTATCAGGTAAATATATCTGTTTTTTAACAATATTTTTTAAAAAGATGACACATCCTAAAGGCATATTGTTGATAGTAGAAATGTCACCAGACATTTTCTTATTTCTGGGGAAATGTTTCAAAATAGTTATTTATATGATTCATTTGCTCTTTTGATTATCTAAAAGGGTTTCTTTTAACATTGAATTCATTGAGATATTTTATATTTCAGCTCTCGGGAACTTGAAGAACTAGCAGAAAACATCTTAGAGAATGTCGTAGAAATATAGTTTTATTTGGTCATTTGGGGATTATGTTTAAACTATTTGTATTTCTGTGCTGTTAATATTGATAGTTCATATTTTAATGGTAAGACCCTTATTAGATATTTATTGCTATTGTCTTAAGTGAATGGTAGATTTAAAGTTGGATATGTGGTAAATTCCCATCATTTGACTAAAGTTGTGAATACTGCTTTAGGTTGGTCAAGTGTGGCCAGCGTCCTTGCCCTGCATAATTGTAGCCTGTGCTGAGTAATTGAGCAAATGCTGACGTCTGTCTGAGAGAGCGCAGCTGTTGCTCCTTATTATTTAATACTGAACCAGAAAGCCATCTCAGATGACTCCAGGCAGTTGTGTTCTTCATAGGACCTGATTCTGGAGCCTTGTTCTAATCATCGAGGTTGCTGTATATCTGAAAATACTGCATTTCCAGATACTATATGGTCTCTTTCTTTATTTCTTAATATAGAATACTCAAATATTCTCAAATATACCTTTAAGGGAAAAGGAAAGGCCAAACTAATATTATTATTGTGAGAGGAGCCAATCTGACTATTTAATTTAAATACTGATTATAATAGGCAGAATATCTGAGGTTATATAAGAAGGGTGTTTGTTCCTTAGATTCAGAGCAAAGAAAAATTTTGTATGTTTTTTGAATTTATCAAGTTATGTTTATTATGTTAGAAAGTGGTTTATGTAGAAATGCAAAATATGCAGCTAGCACAGTGCTGTACAGCACCCTTACTCAGGAGACCAGGATGGAAGCCGGGCCCTGTGTTCAGGACCCTCACATCTTGTGGGGACTTGATGTTCTGCGCAGTAGTGTTACTCTTAATAATTCATGTACCTGACATTTAGCCTCAGGTAATAGTTATAAAATTATTACAATTACTGTCAAAATGAAAATGAAAATTTGAGCATTTTCTGTACAATATCAGAGGTCTACTCAGGAACAATGGCAAGTGAAGGGATCTCTCTTCCTAAGCTCTCTGTAATGGAGATAACCTTTGCCCAGATAACTCAATAGAAGTTTTGTATGATTTTTTTTTTAAACACTTGAAACAGTCACCCATTCATTACAATTCAGAGTAAATAACCTTTAAACACTTTGTTGAATGTAAAAACGAGCTGATGCCTCTTTCCTTTTCCATTCTGTTAGGACCCAGTTGATCCAGCAAGCACTGTGATTGTCATTCGTTCCTTGGTGCCTGGTGGTGTTGCTGAAAAGGATGGACAGCTTCTTCCTGGAGATCGGCTCATGTTTGTCAATGATGTTAACCTGGAAAACAGCAGTCTTGAAGAGGCTGTGCAAGCACTGAAGGGTGCACCGTCAGGGACTGTGAGAATAGGAGTTGCCAAGCCTTTACCGGTAAGAATTCACATTTTAAAATTTCTTTTTATTTTTGTAAACTTGCTTTTAGGTTCAGGTGTTCTTGTGATTTAGTCATTTCTTTTGGTACTTTTCATCAAGGTATGGTTATTGGCTCCGTGATATAGAGATTTAATTTTGAGTCGTATTTTAGAAGGATAAGGGAAAGATAAGAACTAGGGAGTTCAGAAATAAATTTATTGCTTTACGATTCACTTTTGACATTTATTATTAAATATTAAAGTCACGATGAATACAGAATCAAATATTTTCAAAGAAATATGGCTTAAAACATTTATAACAGTGTAATGGGGTATTAGAGAAATTATAGCATTAAAAACTAAGAGTGGAATCTTTAATCATGGTGGAATAAAGTAAGATTGCTGTTAGAATGGCATATGTTCCTGGATTGCTATCTGCCTGCTATCTATATGCTGTCCACATGTGTGCTCTCTAATTACTGCAGAGCAGGAATTGAACTTTCCAGAGTGGGTTCATCAGCTTGGGCTCTCCTGCTGGGAGGGAATAGCCCCCATATCATTAATTAATGCAATATTAGAAACAACTGATGAATTTATGCTACAGAATGGCAGTGTCTTTTATTAGCTGTAGTACATGGCACTTATCACTGTATTGCATTTAAATATTAGAGACAGTTTCAAAACTTGTGGATCTTTTTAAGTGAAGGGAAAGTTATACCTTCCCTTAAGAAAACCAAAATACATAAATATATTTGCATAAAATTCCTAAGGATTTGTTGACTTTGTATAAGAATTTGTTCAAATAGTAGGTTTCTTAGTATATTTAAAGTGTTAATTAAATTATTTGTACCCTACTTTGTAGTCCACAAAGAATTTTAGATAATCTGTAAAATATATATATGGAAAAAGAAGGAGAGGGAGGGAGGAGGGAGGACCTATGATAAATCAACCTAAAGTCAAACCAGGATTTAAGATATCAGAACAAAAGATCATTACAAAGGGGATGTGAGAACAAAGCTAGGCCATTATATGGGATTCTATGTGTTTAGTAAGGTTGGACCATAGGTTTGATTCTGATGTTTCTGTTGGACAAAGAGAAATGGCAACGTGACTCAATGTATGTTTTTCATTGCCCTAAAGGAGAAACCATACCAGTTATTAGAGGCAGTCTTTTTTTTTTTTTAACTAGTTCCAAAATAACTTTCTTTCATGAGTATATTTAATATTTCAAATTTAGTATGCACTGCAACATACCATAAATATATCTATTACAGAAAGTGAGATCTAATAAACTCATGTTTGAAAAGAGGAAAAACAGTTTTTCCAATTAATAGTCCTCTGCATGTATTGTTGATACAAAGTGATATAGGTAAGACAATTATCTAAATACTATAGCCCATTTTATCTGAGTTTGAAATAAAAATGTTGGGTTTTCTGCCATTGTGATCAAGGTTACAGTGTAATAGCCAAGGATTCCAACTTAAGCAGACTGTACATGTAAGGATTTTTTTTTAAGCCATTCTAAATGAAGAAACTTCACTATAGGGTAACTTTCCTTGTTAAGTAAATTACATTTTAAAAAATGATAGTCTAATAAGGAATGACAGAAGTAATCCTTCTTTTAAATGTTTTATTCTTCTGCACCTTCTTTTATACCCAGAGGCCTAAAATTTGTCTTATTTCCATATTAGGAAGTTGTTGTTTTGCCAGAACATTTCACAGATAGGAATGACCAGAACATTATTTTCATATAAAAATTCTTGGTTTTGATAGTCTTTTATAAGGAGAAGAATGACAAAATTTCTAGGAAGGAATTCTCATCTACAGAAAATGTTGGTAGTAGAATAAACAACCTCATTGTGCCTTAACTCATAAAATGTTAAATATGAATATTTATTGCATTTTATACTCAATTCTATGTTAAAAGTCATATCTTATCATTTGAAAATCTTCCCATGTTTTCTTCTCCCCTCTTTTTCTCTTGCCTTTTCTTCTTTCTTTCCTATATTCTCTCCATTTCATGAACTCAATGCGGAGCTTCACTCTCCCTGCAGCTTTCACCAGAAGAAGGTTATGTTTCTGCTAAGGAGGATTCCTTTCTCTACCCACCACACTCCTGCAGTGAGGCGGAGGGGCTAGCTGACAAAGCCCTCTTCAGGGCAGACTTGGCTCTGGTTAGTGGCCGCAACTTATCAAGCTTTCTTTCAGAAATCTCATGTGTCTTTATTTTGCCTTTCATATTTTTTGTTCATTATGTTTTAAAAAACCAACTGTTCTCTCTAATTCCCATGGTTCTCACAATTGAAAAAGGGAATAAAACAAACAGTAATATATATGAAAAACAATTGTTGGATTTGTGGGGAAAATTCATTGCAGCAACATTTTATGCCAATATGTAGAATTAATCCTTACATCCTATTGGAAATTGCTGGAAAACTCATTTGCTCTAATTTCATTCTTGGGTATCTCTTAGCATTCTTGAGCTGTTTTTCATATCCAGTCATAAATCAGTGTTTTGGCTGCCTTTTAATGAGGGAACAAGTGTATTTTTTCCATTAGATATTAATACTGTGAAAATCATATAAGTTGGTTCAGTTTTTGATTACGAATACAAAACCTTCCAGAATAGGTAAAACCCGTGTTTTTTAGAATACACATATATGATTTACTAGAAAAATTTAAATTCAAATTTTAAATGGTAAAATTCTGCTTGATCTATATAAAAAAGTGTTCATTGAAATATTTAGAGGCTACTGGTGGTCACTTTGATGAAAAAAATCATGATTCCTGTCCTTAAGAGCCTTATTGTCTGGTAGAGGGGACAACAATATCTGAGTAATTAAAGTATAAAACTAAATACCAGACATAAACATGCACTTAATACTTAGGCAATATAAATATAACAAATCCTATTCAAAGTAATGGTAGGTACCATCAAAGCCAGGTTCCTGGCTTAATGGTTTTTGTTAGTTTGTTGGTTGGTTTGGCAGACATCATCCAGTGTCACTAGAAAGGAATATGTCTTGATTTTTAAATACTTGTTTTAGTGTCATTAGACTAGAGAGAGATTTAAAACCTGTCAAATTCTTCAATATGTATTTATAACTGGTTTTCTATATCTTTCTTTAAACTAGAGTGTGAATTATTTTTTTCCTTTATATATGATTTTTTTTTT
>JAQZBX010026022.1:0-29206 GCA_029593785.1 Cabassous unicinctus
ATCTGTTAATCTGGGCATGATTGAATTATGATTAGGGCGTTGACTGGGCCATGTCAGTCAGTAGGGCATTGAGCCCCACCCCCTGGTGGGTGGGGAATTGAATATAAAAGGCAAGGCAAAGAACAGAGTTGAAGCAGTCTTTTGAGAAGCAGTTTTGATATTGGAAAGAAGGCCCCAGGAGAAGAGAAGCAAGCCATTTCCCTGATCATCTACAGCTGACCTTGTGGAGGAACCAGGAGCTAAGCCCGGAGAGAAACGCAGCCCCAGGAAGAGAGGAACCCCAGAAGCCTGAACCCTGGCAAACGCCGGCAGCTGTCTTGCTCTAACACATGGCAATGGACTGTGGTGAGAGAAGAAACTTATGCTTTATGGCCTGGTAACTATGGACTTCTACCCCAAATAAATACCCTTTATAAGGACCAACCCATTTTTGGTATTTCACATTAGCACTCCTTTGGCTGACTAATACACTATTCTATAGCAAATAGATAGAATAAAATTAAATATTATACAATGGCAATTGTATGCAATGTTGTGGATTAAAACATTTTATTGTCTAGCCCTGGGTGAGTGTGTATTGATTGGTAAAATCACTTTTGGAAAACAGTTTAAACCTATATAATCACTTCAAACATGGACAAACCCAATAATCCATAAAACCCGTCCAAGCTAACAGTCTATTGAAAAAAAAAAACCTCTTATATATGTGCCCAGGAGACATGCACAATGATCTTCAAAGTATAATTGTTTGTACAAATCAAGCATCAGATATATCTGTAGCACAAAGAATAAATATATTGTGCAGTACCATTCAATGGGTTCTGCTCAACAACAAAAAAACAAGAAAACCCCATGCATGGCCTTCAGTATGAATCATCCTCTAAATAATAATATTGAGCACAAGAAACATGCTGCTGGAAATATATATATATTAAAACTCCATTCATATGAAGTATAAAAATTTTTAAAATTAAACAATATTTTGTCTTGGAATATATGTATGGGAAGGAAAATAAATAAAATGATTAACATGAAGTTAGGAGAATGTTTGACTCTGGAAGAGAGAAAGGGATGTTAGGGCCTGTATTAGTCAGGCAAAGGGGTGCTAATGTAAAATACCAGAGTTTGGTTGGTTTTTATGAAGGATATTTATTTGGGGTAGAAGTCCACAGTTACCAGGCCATAAAGCATAAGTTTCTTCCCTCACCAAAGTCTGTTGTTACGTGTTAGAGCAAGACAGCTGCCGACGTTTGCCAGGGTTCAGGCTTCTTGGGTTCCTTTCTTCCCGGGGCTGCATTTCTCTCCCGGCTTAGCTCCTCTGGTTCCTCCACAAGGTCAGCTGTAGACTATCAGGCAAACGGCTCGCTTCTCTTCTCCTGGGGCCTTCTCTCCAACATCAAAACTCCAACATCAAAACTGCAGCTCAAAATCTCCAACTTCAGAACTACTACAACTCTGTTCTTTGTGATGACTTTTATATTTTATTCCCCACCCACCAAGGGGTGGGGCTCAACTCCCTGAAGATGTGGCCAGTCAACGCCCTAATCATAACTTAATCATGCCCAGATGAACAGATCAATTTACAAGCATAATCCAATATATACTTTAGGAATTCTTAACTACATCAAATTGCCCAATGGCTACAGGGCCTGTTGGGAAAAGTCTCAAAATTAGTTTTAATATTTTATATTTTAATTGCTACTGGGTTCAATATTCTTACTAAATTTCTTTTATATATGTGTTTATAAACAAATCATGCATTTTTGAATGTGTGTCAATTTTCACAGTAAATATATATTAACATTAAACCATTAAGAGTATAACTGTATAAGTTCCTATCACAATTGATTGAATGTAGTGTTGGTTAATTCAGTTTGATATTTTATTCTTTTTGGAAGTAAATTCACTTTCTATCACAATTTAGAAATCCTGGGGTTCTACTACTTAAGCAACTTAAGACTCTCAGACTATATTATAAGTCATTTTCATTAAAGGAATACCTTTTTTACTAAATATCACTGTAAAATTTGATAAGGTCAGAAAAAGCATCATATTTTATTTAATAACAAATTAGGCCATATCTAATTGAATTGTGATATATGTTCTGTCAGTAATGACAGAATGGTTCTGAGGACACAAAAGGTCTAAATGAACCTCACTTGAAGGAGAACTCAATGTTCCTATTCATTAATCCTTCCAGCTGTGCTCAAGTAGAGTGTGGTAGATGTTTCTCTTCTTTCAGATGAAGACTCACAGTGTAATCCTTGTTTTCAAAAGTCTTTTATTTGTCTATTATTCTCTTTCCTAAATAAAAGCGGAAATGTGCATTTGATATGAAGTATGTTCTCATCATAACATTTTACTAACGATATTCAGAAATTTCCATCACTAGGCATTAGTTATACCATGTTCCTTCCAAACCTGTAGGACAATTTAGTACCTATGAAATCAAGGCAGCAGCCTAAGATAGAATGCATGACAGCTTTTCATTTCATTTTGATAATTTAAATTTTGCACTTGGTAGATTAGGCTAGCAAACTATTCTACCAAGAAACATTTTTGTCAAAAAATAATCATTGAAAATAACCTTTTATATAATAGAAGTTGATTTGGCATCTACATTTGAGTTTCTGTTTTATGTGGCATAATGAAATATAAGCTCTGGTTTAAAATATTTTCCTCTCTGTGATAAGAAAAACATAAGGTAAAATCTTCTTAACCATAGGAGAAATTTGGTAGAAATTCACAAAAGTTTTACTATGGAGAAAGAGTAAGCCTTTATCTCATTTTCTTACTCATTGATTGATTCAAATATAAATATATACAATTTAGATCCTTATGTGCCCAGTGCTGTACTAGACAGAAAATATGGGAGTAAACAATGCATTCATGATCCCTGTCATCCAAAAGCTAATACTGTATTCAGTATATCACAAGAAGATATAGTTTTAAAAATGTTTCTTCTGTAGAATAGAACTCAAAAGATATTCTAACTTCCAAGACCCTAAAGAAAAATGTAAGCCATGGGAAACTGCCAGAGCTGATAAGTAATTTCATCCCTATTACAAAAAATAATAATAACATGCTAATATCCAAGTGTATATTGAGATATGAGCGAAATGAGCAGGATAAATAGATGGACAAAAATTGGAGAACAATTAGGACAGAAACAAATGCATGTGTGAAGACCTCAAGAGAGGGAAGCAGTCTTGAGATTCTCTATATATCATGTAGAGAATGGATTGGAGGGGTATACAAGAAGAATGGGGACAAGTTAGCAGGAAACTGCAGTACATAACTTCTTTCAGGATTAAATATGAAGGAATGATGAACAAAGATCCAAGCATGAACCCCAGTGTTTTGTCTTGAACAACTAGGTGGATCATGGTGCCATTTACGGAGAAAGAGACAATTGATGAAAAACAGACTGTACATGTGTATTGGGGGAGAGGGGATTATGTACAAGAGTTCAGTTTCGAGCATGTTAAATTTTAGATGCCTGTGATAAAGCCAAGAGAAACATCAAGTATATATTCAGCATATAGGTTAGACTTCAGGAAAATCTGGGCTACTTTTACCATTTTTTTGTAGCATTTAAAGCCATGTGAACACATTGGATTATTTTTCTTTTTAATGTAAAAGAATGTGGAAGAAGGCATAGAAGGAGGAGAAGAGAGGCTAAGATCCATGCCTAAGGAGTGCTTTGTGTCGGGGAGAGGAGGTAGGAAAGTGGGGAGTAATGGAAAAGCAAAGGAAACTGAGAAAGGGTGTAAAATGTGGAAAGAAAACAATAGAAGAGAAGATTTTAAGACAAAGAAAATAGCCTGCTATTTTTTTTTTTTCAGGCTATTAGAAGGGGAAGAAAAATAGCAAATATTGAGTCTAGCACTACAATTGCATACATTTGATGCTTTCAACAAGAGTGGTTTCTGTATAGGATTTCATTAAAATTGGACAGAGTTGAAGACTAGGTAAAAAGCTCTTAAGTTTATCTGTCATGAAAAGAAAGAAACAACTCAGTATTTGGAGTGTTGGGAGCTATGGGAAGAGTTTTTAATTTGTTTTTCCTTCTAGGTTTATAAATGATGATGGTGATATGACATTGATGATGATTATAATGATGGTGATGGTGATGGTGATGGTGATGTAAAGCCATGATTATGTTATTGTTCACATACTGAGATGGCAGTTTTTCTTGTTTAAGATTAAAAACAACCTATAATCTTACATCAAACCCTCATTTTTTCCCTCTTGAGAGAATCTTGTCCTCCCTTTCCTCTATCTTCACTAAATAATTACCAACAATTGTTAAAAAATTAAAGAGAATTGCATTTTAAAATACTTTGCAGCTATTTAGGAAATTAATTAGTACTGATTTTATATATAGTTCTCTGGTCCTAGTTTATAATTTAATTTCAAGTATCTGTAATTCAGCAATACAATAATCATCTAAATTTTGAAATGCCAATGTCACTGGAAGATATAATTTAAAAATATGTTTTATCTAAGGAATAAAATAGAAAATATATTCTCACAAGGCTATAGATAAAAATGTGAACCTCAGAAATTTGCTCGTACTAATAGGTAATCTCACCATAATTACAATTGAGTTTTCTTATTTATGTAATATTGTGCTTACTTAAAAATAAGCTTGGTTTTGAGGTGCAATTTGTCCAAATAGAAGGCTATCTGTTCATATTGAATGGAATGCAATCTAGTAAATAGGGGCAGCCTTTCAATCATTATGCTGTTCATTAACACGGCAATAGGCTCAAGTTCATGTTCAAGACCCAAAATCAGTATCATACCTCCAATTTTCATTATAACTATGAGACATGGATCTATCAAATATGAGTTTCATTGTTGATATTTGAGAATCTTATTAAAGGTCAAATAGTTAAGCTGAGTAAGAGACATGGTCACACATTGGAAATCTCTTCTCACACATTTGACTACATATTGTTCGTGGCTCTTTTCTCTTATGTTGTTTATTTTTGTTATTTTATTTTGTGTTTTATTTTCTAGGTTAAATATGAGTATGCTAAGAATATAAAAATAACTACAAATATGTTTTAAGTGGCATATAAATAACCTATATAATCTACAGGCATTATATTTAGCAAACCCTGTTTGGAACAATATACTTTCCTTCTGCATTCCAGAACCTGGAGAATCTTTCTTATTATTTCAATTTTTATTTTTTTGATTTGAGAAAAAAAATTGATTATCATTAAAAGTACATTTAAAATTTACTTTTATGACTCAAAGTGTCTGAAATGCCATTTAAATTCAAAAAGTAATGAATGAATGATTAAAGTATTAGACAAACAAATAAATTTAAAAAGTTGAGTTGAATGGAGTTGTGTACCAAATCCAATTCTTAACTAACTACATGTGATACTTCCAGGCACTCTCATTTTCTTGCTCGTTCTCTCTCACTTTCTCTCTCCTTTTATGAGAATGTAAGCACTATCAGACTTTACTGGCCTTGAAGACTATGATTCTATCTTACTTTTTTGTAACTCCTCTGATATATAATACATGTTTAACAAACGAATGTTTTTTTATTTGAATTTTTAGCTACTGAAATCAAATATGTTACCCAGTATTGAATCAGAGAGATTATGTCATATCTTTTGTAAAAAGTTTCTTAACATGTCTTATTTATGACACCTGTGTAGTCATATCTGAGTTATCCACCTATTAAGAATAAAGTGCTTTGCTGACAAGATTACATCTTTTATCATCAGGATTGTCCTACCAAGGCTCTTGAACAAACCACATGATTAAGATGACATTACATTTTCTCTTTTCTTTGGGAATGACATCAAACTATCTTAAGTTGCTTTTGATTAAGATTTAGTAGCCCTGCCCAGCCTGCCGCCGCGGGCGGTGACGGCAGCCAGCCACTGCTCGCCTGGCTCCGCGCCAGTGCCCGGGGCAGGGGGAGGGGCCGGCTGGACAGCCTGGACAGCGAGGGATGCCCTCAATATGCCCAAGCCCCGCCAGTCGGCGGCCCGCTCACCTTGTGGCTCTGAGGTTGCCATCTGGTGATGAAGATGAACTGTAAAGAAACAAAGAATTTCAGACAGTCATTAAGTGCTAAGGAGGGGGGTGGGGGGGACAGCTATATCCCTTTGCGTAAATATTTGTCTGGAACTGAACTGAAGTATCTCTGAGCTTACAGTTTTGAGGCTGTGAAAATGTCCAAATCAAGGCATCATTAAGGCAATGCTTTCTTCCCAAAGACTGACAACTGGCTATCCTTGGCTCCTCTGTCACATGGCAAGGCACATGGTGGCATCTGCTGGTCTTGCCCTTCTTTTCCAGGTACTGGGGGCCAGGGATCGAACCCACGACCTTGTATGTGGAAGCCAGCGCTCAACTACTGAGCCACATCAGCTCCCCTGCATTGTTTTTTTTGTTTGTTTTGCTTGTTATTTTTTGTTTGCTTGTTTTTCTAGGAGACACTGGGAACTGAACCAGGGACCTCCTATGTGGGAAGCAGACGTTCAACTGCTTGAGCCACATGTGCTCCCCAACCATATCTGCTCCCCTTTGTCACATATTTAAAGTTAATTTTGTTGAACTTTGATTCATACACAAGATAGTAAACTTTTAAAATATCACACAAACCCTCTGAAACACATGTAAAATGACATCTCTGGTTGATTGAGATATATACCCCAGAAAAAAACGTGTTCTTAATCTTAACCCATTGTAAATAGGACCTCTTGAAGATGTTCTTTTTAGTTCAGGTGTGGCCCAACTGAATGAGGGTGGGTCTTAATCCAGATTATTAGAAGCCTTTTAAAGAGGACTCTGTAATCACAGAAGCCAGAAAGGAGAGGACATCAGCATGTGAAAGGAAAGCAAAGGAACTTAAGGGATTGCCAACAGCAAGCACCCGAATGCTACAGTCTTAGAAACCAAGCCTTGTGGACATCTAGATTTTTTACTTCTCTTAGCCTCAAAACCATAAGCCAATAAATTCTTATTTATTTATTTATTTTTTTTTTTGAGGTGATGCTTGGATTGCATGGGTGTTACACAGGGAATATAGGGATTCCCATGTGCCCCACCTCCTGCACCTCCCACGGCCTCCCACGTGAACATCCTTTGTTGGTGTGGCGCATTGGTTGTGGTTGATGGACACGTCCTGGAGCTTTGTCATTGGACGTGGACCATAAGTTCACATTGTGGACCACACTCTCTCCCACACAGTTATTCATGTTGTATGATGGTATGGAGTGGCCTGTGTCTGTCGTAGCGGTGTCACTCAGGACGGTTCCTGGGTCCTGAGGGGGTCCCTGTGCTGCAGCTGCTCTTTGCTCTCCCTGCCCCCGGGGCCTCTGGTGGCCACTGGCTCCACAACAATGTTGTGGTTTCTTCCATTGCTTGAATCACAGTGTGTCTATAGTACAGGGCAGGTGGGTCCACTCTGGTCCATTGCTCTTCCCCCCATCCTGGGGAGTCTGGGATGGTGGTGTCCACTCCGCCTCCATTTGGGAGGCAGCTTGTGTCCCTTGGGGAAGATGGGTGGGATTGTCCTGCCTGCAGCTGCAGACTCTCTCCATTCCCTGGTACCACCATTGTCCATTGTCATCTCCCTGCCGGTTGTCTTGGGTGGGTCCGGTGAGCTGTAGAGTGGGGGTTGCTGCTCCACAGGGGTTCTGGGCCCAGCTGGCCCATGGATAGCCCAGGGACTCAGGTCTCTAGACGTGGGCTTGCAAACTCCAGCACCAAGTATGGGTTTGAGTGGAGGAGACAGGTGAGCCGTGTGCAGGGAAGACATGGTTGGATCCGGCTCTGTCGCTCTCAGGAGCACAAACTCCAGGGTAGGGCCCACTGGCAAGGTACCAAACTCCAGAGCTGTCCGCCCTGACATGGGGCCTGGGTGTCTCCAGAGCCCTCAGGAGCCCCACTATTTGGGGTGATGTCCGCTTTGGAGTTCTGTGAGATCCTATTGAGATATGCATTGCCTCTGGGATGACCTCCTGACTCATTTTGAGGTCTCTTGGCCATGTAGACTTGTTTGTCTTTGCCTTTTCCCCCTTTTGTTCAGGGTCTTTTTCCAGTCACATTGTCAGTTGGCACTTGGTGGTGGTCCCTCGGTGCCGGGAGGGCTTATCCCCGGGGGTCATGTCCCACCCTGGGAGGAAGGTGGTGCATTCATGTGCTGAGTTTGGCTTGGAGGGAGGCCATGGGTGGGCAGCAGGGATGCTCTCGGGGGGCGGCCCTTGAGCACCCCATGGCAGTGGGCTAGGTTTCAATTTCAGGAGGGAAGGCTCGTGGGGCTGGTCATCGATGTCAGGGGCCCTTCGGTGGATCATCCTCCTTTGCTGGTCACTGCCTCTGTGCTTGGGGGACTGTTGCTGCTCCCTTGGGGGGTGTGGCAGAGGTCTCTGGGATGGGAGTTCAGTATTCTCTCATTTGTTGAGTGATTCTCCACCCACTGTGGACAATGTTCCATGAACATTTGAACATTTTTATGCACCTTATATTTATGCTCGGGTGGGCTTCCTCCCATGCATCCCGCATCCCTGACACCCCACACCAACGATACTCCCCCACCCCAGCTGTAACCCATCTGTGATCTGGAGCTTTTTCAGAGATGAGGCCATTACGGTGGTTGAAAATGAAATGGTGATGGTGGGTTTGAATGTAGGAGATAGAATACATAAAAATTTTTAAAAACTGGGACAAAAGTTAAATTGAAGGATTGGGATATTTAAAAAATAAAAAAATAAATAAAAGATTTAGTAGTATCCCATTGCTCTTTGGAAAACAAACTGGTCTTTGGAAATGACAGTGTTTTGAACATTTTTTTCTATTTTTTTCTACTTATTTATAATACTGTTTTACGCTATCACTGGTGAACTAATTTAATATAAGATTCCTGGCAGTTTATTTCTTTTTAACTTTGCAATACATTGAATAGTGAGAGAGCTCACTATAAAGAGAGCTCACTGTAAAGTATTAATTCAGATTTTAAAATGATTTATACAAAAGAATGAAAAAGATATTACAAAAATATAGTCAAGAAATTTATATAGTGCAAATAGTCTCACTGTCCTGATTTTGTGATAATCAGGGTAGGCTAAAGATTCACTATCTTAGAAACCATGCATGTGTCCCCAGAACTAATTTTTCTTCCTAGGTCTGGTTTTTTAGAAAGCTGGTGATAAACTAAGCCTGATTTATTATATGATCATCTTGTATGGGAAAAGACTGTAACTTTGGGTATCTTTGCTCAACCTTAAGAGATACAGCTGGGGGATGGATCTGACTCGGGTGGTTGGGTATCCGTCTCCCATATGGAGGGAACTAAGTTTGATCCCTGGGACCTCCCAGTAAAAATTAAAAAATATATATATATAAGGCGCCTGGGCCACCAGACCCCATATGCAGATGCGCCTTCAGGCCCCGCGAGCCACGCAGCAAGATGATGACATAACAGGGGAGTGACACAAGGGAGAGCCAAGATGAGATACACCGAAAAACCAGGAACCAAGGTGGTGCAGACAGTAGAATGCCTCTCTCCCACATCGGAATTTCTGAGAATCGAATCCCAGTGAAGACAGGAGGAGAGGGATGAGAAGAGAGGGCAGGAAACGGATAGAGAGTTGCGCAGCAAATGGTCGCGGGAACAGCAGAAACGGGGGTGGGGGTGTTAAAAATGAATAAAAGTAAATAAATAAAAAAATAAATCCTTTAAAAAATGTATAGGGGAGGAAGATATGGACTATAGTTAGTAGTAATACTTTAATGATGCTTTTTCATGATTTGTTAACATATGTTTCACAAAAATGCAGAGTGTTTTTCATGGGGTGATATGTGGAGCCCTGTATGATTTTATGCATGTTTGTTTTGTAAGTTCACAATGTTTGCTGATAAAACCATCTCTGTCATCCTTACCATTTTGCAGGCAGTTATCCACTGCACTCAGAACATGCTACATCAAAATAAAAATCATACTAAGTCCACACACACACACACACACACAAGAAATTTATATAGCTTGAACTTCATATTTGCATAGAAAATATGGTGTAATGTGCCAATATGGCTACTTTAAAGATCAATATTATCATGGTAGTATAAATTCTCTTATGTTCATTAAAATTTTACATTACTTTTAAAAAGTCTTATTTTTATTCTTAAAGTAAACTTTTATGGAAATATAACAAAAGAGTATAAATTGTGTTCTGGGTTGACTTGTGCCCCCAAAATAATATGTTGAAGTATAAAACTCTGGTACTTGTGAATGGGACCATTTTTGAAAATAGGGGCCTAGCACATGTCATCAAATTAAGATGAGGTCATACTGAATTAGGGTGAAGTCCTTATAGAAGAGAACACAGAGGAAGAACACTAAGTAATTACAGGAGGAGATCTGAATGACGCATCTAAAAAGCCAAGGAACACCAAAACTGGCAACATCAGAAGCTAAGAAAAAGACATGGAATAGATTTTCTCCTAGAGCCACCAAGGAGACCTTAATTTTGGACCTCTAGCCTCCAGAACTATTAGGTACTAAATTTCAATTTTTAAGCCACCTGTAATGAATAAGCTAATGTGTCAACTCGGCCAGGTAATTGTGTCCAGGTGTTTGGTCCAGGAAGCACTGGGCTAATTGTAATACAAGAGCATTTATGGACTTCGATCACCAGTGAGTTTACTGGGTGGATGGCTGATTACATCTGCATTAATCAGTGAGATTACATCAGCAATGGGTGACGCTTTTTATCCAATCAGTTGAATGCCTTAAAAGGGGAAGTGATTTCAACATTTAGAGAGAATTTCCCAGCTCGTCTTTGGACAGCCAACTTCTCCCAGAAACTCATCAAGAGCACCTTTCATTGGACTTTGATTGGAGCCCCTGGTTTGCAGCCTGCCTGCGGAACCTGGACTTGTGCATCCCCACGGTCGCGTGAGAGACTCTTATAAAATCTCATATTATTGACAGATACCTCCTGTTGGTTCTGTTTCCTGAGAGAACCCTGACTAATACCCCACCCAAATGTGGTCATTTGTTTTGCCAACCCTAGAAAACTAATATGAAATATAAGTATACAGGTTGATGAGTTTTCATAAAGTTAACACAACTGTCTCACTAACACGTAAATCAAGAAATAGGACATTGCTAATATTCCAAAATTGTCCTATGTGCCACATTGCACTCATCAAACCCTATCTTGAATTCAAACACCTTTGATCAATTTTGCCTTCATTTTAACTTCATGTAAGTGGAATAAAAAAGTATGTATGTACTTTTTAGGTCTGAATTGCTTTTATAAATTTATTTTTGAGAAATTCTTCCATGTTGATTTGTGTAGCTTTTATTCCCTTTTCATTACTAGACAGTATACTATTATACAAATATACACTTTACTCATTCTACAGTAAATGGGCACTTGAATATTATGAAAATAGCTGATTTGAACTTCTTGCACATGTCTTTTGTTGAATATATGTAGATATATGTGGAATTGGTGGATCAAAGTGAATGCATATGTTCTGCTTTATAAGATATAGCCAAAGAGTTTTGCCAGTGTTTATGCCAATTTGCACCAGTTGCTCCACATGCTAAACTAATATGTAGTATTTTCTGACATTTTTTTATGAATAGTAGGTGAGGGTAGAGGTAATAATTTGTGGTTGTAATTTGCATTTCACTGATGAAAATGAATTTTATTGGTTTTCATATGTTTATTGACCATTTGGAAACCCTCTTTTGCAAAGTGTTCAAGATTTTTGCCTCCATTTTGTGTTAGTATGTCTGGTCTTTCTAAGTGGTTATTTTTCATAGATGCCAAAGTTCTGGTGAAAGTCTCTACCATTTTCTTTACTTTCTTTGCCATATTTGTGTATTTAACTGTTTATCATACTATTTATCATAAATATTTATTATCTGTCTAGATGTTCTATCTACTATTTAAAGTGCAGTGTTGAAATCTCCAACTATTATTGTAAAACTCTATTTGTCCCTTAAATTCTGTCAATATTTGCTTCATATATTTGGGGGCTCAGTACTTTGATACATATATGTTTAAAATTGTCATAGCTTCTATTTATCTATTTTCATACTTAATGATTTTAAATTTAAAGCATCTTAAACGAATAAAAATTATATTTAAACTAATATTTGGGCTTCAAATATTAAGAAGAAGAGGAGAACGTTCATACGGTGTAGTTACAGAGGTTCTCTCTAGGGTTCTTCCACATGCAAGTTTGCAGTAGGTCATAATCTACAATTAATGAATATTTAATAATTAGTATACTTAATTTAGATTTTGCATAAGCTTTGCAATAAAGCAGGGAATATTCCATTGCATTTTAGCCTTTCATAATCCCATCAGGCAATTCTTTTTTCTTGAACCAAATCTAAAATGGGGGGAACAGAGGAATAAAATTTGTTGGTTTATCCTAACTGGGGGAGCAAAAAGTAAGGAAATAGAATAAAACTTAACTCCTAAAAAAGCAGACTGAAATAGGAATGCACATTTATATGGATGTAGGGAGAGGGTCACACACTCAAAAAACCACACACATGAAATAAACCTATGAAATGAGGAGAGAAACTTATCTTTAAAAACAAAGAGAAGGAAAAAAGAAACCAACCTTATTCAAATTAATTGTTTATTTCTTCCATGTTGCTAAATGCATTTTATATCTATGAAGTTAAAAGAATGGGTTTTCATATTGTCTTGAAACTGACAATGAATAAACATGTTGTGATTTTTTTCTATATATATTTTTATTTAAAATTTAATTTTATCCTTTGCTTTAGCTTTCTTGTGTCTTTTAGTTTTTCTGACACAATTATTTGCCTTTCCTTTTTACTTGTTTTCAAGTGTGGTAACAGTTTCAAATGTCATGTGCTACTTATCTCTTCCACACGATCATTAATAAAGATGATATTGAAAAAATGTGTATGAATTATTTGGGACTGCAGGGCAAGTAAGAATTTATGTCCTACTTTATCTTATAAATGGCAATCTATACAATTCTCTCAATGTGTTCAACTTCCCACAAAGCCAACATTTGATTTTATTAGTCTCTCTTAAATGAATACTGCCTACACATTTATAGAAAGCTTTAGGCTGGAAAAGAAACAAAATCTCTTGTTCTCCTTAATCAAAATGCTCATAGGAAAATGTTTAAACATATTGCCTTTGCTTTATAATCCATCAGTTATTTCTCTATACTTGATAGAGTAAACATCAAGGAGTAAACTAAAGTCTGCTTGGCATTTGCTCTTTCTTTTTATTTAATTGATGTGCATTTTAAAATTCTTAATGCGTATCTCTATAACTGTAATGTACTTTAATTGAATTTTACAGCATAAATGTTCATATTCTGAAGTTTCACATCAGAAATATAACTACTTAAAATATGTGTGCTTTTATATTACCATACTAATTATATTCCATAAACCCACTGCACAATAACTGATGGCTGCTAACCACAGCCAGTTGGACAGAGAATGACCTGATAGCATACCATTAATAGGTAGATAACACAGTGCTATATGATCTGGATGAGTAGCCTGTAACCTCACTTTCAAATGGGCTCAAATCTCCTCCAATTCATAGTACAATATAGAGAATTTTTTGTCTTTTTACTACTTACACCTAAGTCCAGGCTCTAAGCTTCAGTTCTTTCAATTTATGAATGTTCTTACCATCCCTGAAGTACATTGTTTTCCTAGATTTATGATATATACCCTATTCCTCAATTTCCCCACTAAGTATTCTTTGCTTTTTCTTTTCTGTCGACAGCAACCTTTTTGAAAATTGTTCTCTGTCCTCCTATTTCCCTTTCTCTGTGTCACTGTGTTTCTCTTTCTCTCTCATACACACACTTCTGTCAGTTGTCTTTTCACTTTCTTGATAATTTTGATTTTTATGAAGCTCAATTTCTCCAAATTATGCTTTCATGTCACCAAAGGGAGAAAAACAGAATTATGCTTTCATTTGCAATCTCATTTCATTTATGAGAGTGGATTTTTCTGTTTTCTCCAAAACATCTCATAACACTGAAGTGATATCTTCAATAAACTCTCTGTCAAGTAACTCCACCCTATACTATAAGCTGTTTTTAAAATCTCTACATTTTAATTTTTTAATGATTCATATGGCTGCCAGACAGTTAGAACTACACAAATTTCAGTCGCCTTTTCCTTTCCTCTGAACAAAACAGGAAATTCCGGGAAATGCTAAAAAGATTTCAAGAAGTAAATTGATATCAGATTATGTATGAAATTGAAAATCAGAACTATTTAGACCTGATGCTCTGGGAAAAAAGAATTCAACATGTAAGGAGGTGTTACATCAGTCATATGCCAAAAACTCTTGAGCCCAGAAGAAAATCAATAGAGTTTTGAAGTAAATCAGGTGTGAGCTAATGAAGTCCAGGTCTAGGTTGATGGAAATAAGGATAAAACAGAATGTTTGACTTGGAGAGTTGTTTGGAAATAGAAATCAACAGAAGTAATTGAAGAGTGAGTTTTGAGAGCCTCTATGAAATTAGTGTTAAAATCCTGAGGTTGTGATGAAACATTTAAGTATATGTCCAAAAGATAATTGTATGCAGAGAACTGAAGAAGACAATGCAGTTATGTATGATGTAGTTGAAATTATATGAATGTAGAACACCAGTTTTAAAAATAATATATTTATTTTTTATTGAGGTGAAATCCACCTAACAAAAATTAACCATTTTAAAGTGAATAATTCACTGGTAATAAGTATATTTAAAATGTTGTGGAACCACCACCTATATCCAGTTCCAATACATTTTTTATCAGAATAAAAGGAAACCTCATATTCATTAATGGGTGGCTCCTATCCCTCCCCCACCCCCAGCCCATGCAATCACCAATCGTTCTGTATAGATTTACCTATCCTGGACATTCATATAAGTGGAATCTTACAATATGTGAACCTTTTGGTGTGTATTTTTTGCATTTAGAATAATGGTGTCAAGGTTCATTCCCATTGTAGCATGTATCAGTAATTCATTCCATAATATGGCTGAAAAATATTCCAAAATATATGTGTGTATGTATTAATACAACAATTTGTTTATCTATTCATCTGTTGATGGGTAGATGTTTGGGTTGTTTCCATCTACTGGATATTGTGAATAGTGCTGCTATAAACATACATACTCAGATAATTGTTTGAGTACCTGATTTCTATTCTTTTGAGTTTATATATAGGATTGGAATTGTAAAGTTTATCAGTCAGTGTTCTCTAGAGAAACAGAACTGACAGGAGATATCCGTAAATAGTGTAGATTTTATAAAATTATCTCACATGACCATGGGGATGCAAAAGTCCAAATTCGATAGCACAGGCTGCAAGCCAGGAATTCCGATGAATGTCTTGGATGAGTTCCTCAGGAGATCCTGGCTGTCTGAAGTAAACATGGGAATTCTCTCCCTGAATGCTGAAATCATTGCTGAAGCAATCTCCTTAGTTGATAGTAGATGCAATCAGCCATAGATGCAATCAAATCACTGATGAATAAAGTCTAGGAAATGTCCTTGCATTATAATTAGCCAAGTGCATGCTTGATCAAGCCACTGGGCACATTACCTGACTAAGGTGACACATTAGCCTAACCATCACACAAGGTCATAAGGTAATTCTATGTGCAATTTTTTGACGAACTGCCAAATTTCTTTGCACAGTGGTTGATTCATTTTACATACCCACCAGAAATGTACAAGGGCTCCTATTTCTCTACATCCTTGCTAATACTTATTTCCCTTTTCAATTTTTTTTTTTTTATTTTAGACATCCTAGTGAGTGAGAAGTGGTACCTCATTGTGGTTTTGATTTGCATTTCCCTAATGACTAATGAAGTTGAGTGTCTTCAATAACGGTAAAGACCTTTATCATTTCTTCGAATTAGATTGTTTGTCTTTTTGTTTTTGTGTTGTCTACTTAAAATTTCTTTATATATTCCAGATATTAAATCCTTACCAGATACATGCTTTCTAAATATTTGTCCCCTTCTGTCAGTTGTCTTTTCACTTTCTTGATAATGTCTTGATTTTGATGAAGTTCAATTCATGTATGTTTTCCATTTGTAGCTCATATTTTGGTGCATAACTAACAATCCATTGCCAAACCTAAGGTCATGAAAATTTATCCCTAAGTGTGCTTCTAAAAATCTTATGGTTTCACGACGTATATTCAGGTCATTAATCCATGTTGATTCAATTTTTATATTTAGTATGAAGTTGGGGTCAACATTCATTCCTTTGTGTGTAGATATTCAGTTGCTCCAGCACCATTTGTTGAAGAGATTATTATTCTCCCCATTGCATGTTCTTGGCACCTTTGTGGAAATTGATTGGCCATTGATGTATGGGCATAGTTCTGGACTCTCAACTTTATTAAACTTTATTGCATTGCTCTACATATCTATCCATACAATTACCATTCTGTTTTTATTACTGTGATTTGAAATAACTATTGAAATTGGGAAGTATGACTCTTCCAACTTTGTTATTTTTCAAGATTGTCTGGATGTTTGACAACTCTTGTTATTTCATATGAACTTAAGGATCAGCTTAACTGCTTCTGCAAAAAAGAAAAAAAAAAAAGACCATTGGAGGTTTGATGGGAAATTACTGAATTTGTAGAACACTTTGGGTAGTATTGCCTTCTTAATAATATTAAGTCATCTGTATCGGGAAAAAATTTAGTGAGTACTGTTCAAACTTTAAACTCTGACAATCAGCAACTAATATTTCCTTGATCAGCATAAAAGGCAGAGAAACTGGGCAGTGATCCTATGAGCTAAAGCAAGAACTTACAGTTTTTTGTCCCGGGGCAAGCAACACCAAGATAAGCATTAGGAACATTCCCGGGAGGATGTGAACGTTCTCAAAGAAACTGGCCACTTCCTTGGGAATTGACTCACGAACTCTGGAATGTGCTTTGGCTTATAATTTGGACGAATAGACAATACTCAATATTAGTATAAAAGGGGAGGGTCGCAGCAGAGCCGGTTGAAGTCTCACTGTGGGAGGGAATTCACTGCCCAGGTGTTGTTTCCAATTGGGACTTTGGTATTGGCTACTGATTAGGGACTTCCTAGCCATGAGCCAGATGTTGGTATGTCCCCTGGTTTGGTGAGTTTGTCTATACATATATCATTATTTAATTGCCTATTAACTATTTAGTTACTTTTGAATTTCCACAACAGTTGGACCCCTGTTTGTGGCTCAAAGGCCATATGTAGTATTAATCACTAATAAGCAGCTATTTCTATGTACTTTTTAACTTAAATATGTATTAATTGTTTCCATCTCCTTTGCATTTAATAAACTTTATGTTATTAAGCTCCCATTGTTGTTAACCTTTATTTAGCAGAAGTCATCTAATCTATGTTCACAAGTGATCCTCAATAAGATTAACAGCAGCCTTCTTATCAGAAACCATGAAGACCATAAGGCAGTTAAATGACACATTTAGGGTGTTGTAACAAATAAACAACCAAATATTGTCAACCAAGAATTCTGTATCTGGCAAAATATCTTTTAACATGAGGGAAAATTAAGATATGGCCAGATAAACAAAAGATGAGGGTGTGCATAATTATTAGACCTGTCATCCAAGAAATGCTAATGAGAGTCTTTCAGGCTGAAATGCTAGGACACTAGGCAGTAACTCAAAGCCATACAAAGAAAGAACTCCCTTAACAGTAACTATCTAGACAAATATTAGTGCCTGTATTATTGCATTATTCGTTTGTAACCCCTCTTTATTTCCTAAATGACTTTAAAAATAAATGTATAAAAATAATTATGAATACATGTTAATTGTAACACACTATAAAAGATATAATCTGTTACAACAACATGATGAGGTGCAGCTGTGTAAGAGCAGAGTTTATATATGTTATTGAAGCTATGATGGTATCAATTCAAACCAGATTGTTATAGCTAAAGGATAATAATTGTAATTTCAGTGGGAGCCACTAACACTAAGAGAATATCTAAAAAATATATCCACAAATGGAAATGAGAAGGGAATCAAAACGGTGGTAGTAGTTTGGCATTATTCATGAATTCCAAAAATAGATATTGGATTATGTTTGTAAACTGGTCTGTTCATTTGGGCATATTAGATTGCATTAGATTCAGAGGTTTCACTTTTATTTGATTAAATTAATACTAGGGATTTGATTCAGCCATGTCAGTAGGACATTGAGTCCCCAAAGTGGGCGGGGACTCACAGAGAAATGACATGGCAGAAGAGAGAGTTGGAGTCTTGATGCTGGAGCCCCGGGAAGTAAGTACACAGGAGAAGAACACAGAGGAATAGAGACAGCTCCATAGACACAGCACAGGCCCCAGGAAGAAAATGAGCCTGATAGCCTATAGCTGCAGCTGAGCCCAGAGAGAAACGAGCCCCAGGAGAGAGACGTGACTTATCCCAGCTTACAGCTGATATTGGAAGAAGCTGAGAAAACAGAGCCTTAAGAGGAAGAGGAAGGCTGAACCCTTGCAGACATCGCCCGTCATCTTGCTCCAACACGTGAGGAAAGTAACTTACGCTTTATGGCCTTGTGACTATAAGCTTCTTCCCCAAATAAATACCCTTTATAAAAGCCAGCAGATTTCTGGTACTTTGTATCAGCACCCCTTTGGCTGAATAATACAATGGTATAGTACAAAAAATCTTTAACTGCAAAATAAGGTAGTAATGGAGGAAATGAGGAATAAAAATACAAGCCAAGGAACCCCAAAGAATGTGAGATGACAGTATCAGAGAAATGCTGACCTGGGGAGATCTTTATATGGATTTCTATCCTAAAAAAACATGATGCAAAAAATTCTTGTTGTTTAAGCCAACCAATAAATTTGTGGTATTTGACATAGCAGTCCTAGCATACTAGGACAGGAGGAGTTGAAGATTGCTGACTAAAGGGACAGTTGTTCTAAAAAGCAATCATAATATTGAGGGCTCATACCATAAGTGTTAAAAGGACTGACTTGGAAGAAAGTGGACAGAACTGCATAATTTTGCTCAAAATAATTTATTATTTTGAAACAGTGTTTTAGAGGAAATAGCAAAATAAAATAGATGCATTTTCAACATCACTTGATACATGGAATTCTTGAAGATCTTTTTGCATTGGATAAGGCACTTACTTCATTATAATGATCTTTGATTTCTCTATTTATAGAAAGTATAAATAATAGTTGAATTCTTTATTTCACTGAATAATAAGAAAATATAACTATGTAAATAAATGACTGAGTTGTAAAAATGGGAAAGCCCTATATCCCTATATAATTGTATAGTTTGTTATTAGTAAATACATAAATTATCTACATTATTAACAACCATCTGCATTAAAATAAAGTCTTATAATCATTTGGGATAAACCCATTCATTGCTCTGTCCATTAATTCATCAGACAAATTAAATATAAATGGGAACCCAAATAGTTTTAGTGAGCATGGGTTCTTTGCCTGCTTTTTGTCTCTTCCAGAACCAGAAGTTTCTATAGGTGTCTTGGCCCAAGATACCATCAGCTCTCCCCTAGGTTATCAAAGTCCTGCTATCTGGTTGCCTTGCTTCTTCTCTGCTATCTGTAATCTAGGCTCAACAGAGTAGACAAAGTGATTCTTTAAAATGTATGTTGAATTATACCATTCCTCTGCTCAAAACTTTCCAAAGACTCCACATTCTACTTTTAATAAAAGTGAAAACCAAAATTGATTTACAATGTCTGACCACTCTTCATTCTAACCACTGTAGCATTCTTGCTATTCCTCTAATATGTCAGAAAGTTTCCTGTCTTAGTCCTGGAGAGAATGTTTCTCTCCTAGACATCTGAATGGATAACTCCCACATTCCTTGCAAGATTAGCCCCAGTTTCACCTTCTCAGTGAGCCTTACTCTAACCACCATACTAAGTGAGTGGCAGCACATCCAATAACTCAAATCCCAGCTCTTCCACACCCCTTTACTGTATTCTTTATCTTTTTTTGCAAAGTATTTATCACCTTCTAAGATAATATATAATGTACTTACTTTTATATTTATTGCTTATATTCTGATTCCCTCAACCAGATTAGAAATTCCAAGAAAAGAGATCTTTGTTTCTTTTTTCATTGATGTGCCTATAGAGAATTGGGTTATCTGAACAAAATAGAACAGGGTGTTAAATGTCTTAATTAATAATTCATATGGTGGTATTTGTCAGCTTTTGTTGTTTTTATTTTCAGCATCCATTTTTCATGAACCATAAGACAAGACTTGAGTCTGAATTTAGATATATATGCACACCATATGGAGAGAATCTCCTAGAAAATGAAGACAACACAGAGAAGAAAGCAATCTCATGGAAGAAAAAGTGACTACATGTCCCTAAAAACAACTTTTTAAAGTCTGGATGCAACTTTGCCAGAGGCTAATTCTTCCTCTTTACAAACCACTTATATGAGCCAATAATTCCACTTTTACTCACAACAGTTTAATTTTGGTTTCTGACAATTATATGCAAAAATTCCTGACAATCTGTATGGAATGTAAGGAAGTTATATTACATTACTCTTATTATTTTCGTCATAGTCTGTCTAACAGTCAGCCATACTATATCTAGAAAGTTTATTTTTCTGATATGCATAAATTGATTATTATAAATAATGCCCAATTGATTCCATATTTCATGTAGATTTTCGTATTGACCAGCAGCTTGTCAAAATAATTGTATACACTGTTTAGATATTTTAAAATCAAACTTTCCTCTTGTTCTGGAACATTTTCAAACTCAGCTTTCTAATCTCATTAATGTCTCTTTGATAATCCATCAACTACTCCAAATCATTTGCATCTATAAAAAATCAACTCACCTCCACTGACTTTACATCACAAAAATGAGTGTGAGCACCTTTCCTCAGTACTACAAAGTGCATGTTTTCTTTTTTACTTTGGCTCCTTTTAAGTTCACATTTTATTTTCTCTGGAGTAACATGAATAAACCTCAACTTCCCATTTTCTAAATTGTACAGGAGGTTTTTGTACGAATTCATATTACCCTTAAACCCATATTTGCCTTCTCATTTATCTAAAGTTTTCTTTTAGCTCCCAATCCATTTCACGATACAGTTTTAAATGCCTATCTCCAAAACATATAGTGAGATCTGAAATCTCATTTAATTTCAATCCCTAGTCTTATGCTCCTTTGCACAAAGTTACAACCATTGCTTAGATGAGAACATTTTATGTCATATCTAATGATTCCCTTCAGTGTCCTCTGTTTAATCAGCAGTCTGTGTTCACTTCAATCTCAGGATAAAACTTTTTCTATAGTTCTTCAAAATGTTTTCTCAATACAATCATTTTTATAGTTTGATTCATGAAATAAAAACTCCCCAAACTGCAAGTACTGTATAATTTACACTATTATTTGCAGTATTTATTATTTGTTAGTTTATATGTGCTTTATATGAAGATTCTAACTGTTCTCCATCTTAAATACCATGAAGACATTGGTATTAATTAACAGAAATATCATTTTTCCAGCTCAGTGAATATTATTCTGGTGTTTTTGCCTTGGTTTCCTTGATAGTTTTAACATATTAATGCACAAGAAAATCAGCATGTCTTTAAGTTGCTATTACTTGCTCTCATAGTTTCATAAACACAGTTAATTCTCATTATTCCCGGTAAAGTTGCTGTGAATACTGAATCATTTTTCCTAGAGGAAAGAGATTTAGGTTTCTTCGAGCCTCTGGTTATAACATTTTCATCAACTAATCAATACATAACCTTGTTTTATGTGTGTTTCTGTTTAAAGACACAATATTTAATGTACATTGTTGACTCACAAGCATTAAACTCATGGCCAACAGCCATCACTGAACAAAGTTTGTCTAGCACACAATGTTTTCTCTTTAAGGTACATCACAGATTTCTTTTGATTAGGAACACTAGGCAGCACCTCATCACTACTCTTAGGGGCCACTTTAAAAAGTGGAATCACCCCAAAAATTTGACACTAGATATACTGTGAAAAGGACACATGCTGACAGCATGAGAGCTGAAAGACTCTGAAGGACAAAGCATTGCTTTTTTCTATCTCAATCAGAAACATACACGTTGAACTACTCAAAATTTTTTGCTACTCTGTGCATGTCCATGAATGACCACAAAAGCACAACCAAGTATGACTTTGGTGTTTACACATAAATATTAGCAAGTAGGTGAATTTGCAGGTACAGAATACATGAATAATGAGGGTCTACAGTACATTGCTTTTTGTGCATTCATTTCCCATAAAAGATATTCAGATTTCTAAAATTGATCTAAATTAAAAATGAGATCCTGGCAAAGATTGTTTTCTGCACTTCGCTTCTGTTGATAATGTTGAGAATGCATTAACAAAATCCTGATCTCCCTCTTTACCCTTCTTCCTCAATCACTTGTTGTCATTTATTTATTACCCAAAAGTGTCTGCTTTTTTCTACTCCTGAAAGCTAAAAGGAGGCCATGGTAAAGTTGACAGCAAAAAAAAAAAGAATTTCCACTGATCATATTCTTCATACACGCCATGAAAATAAACACCCAAACTGTAGACATGCCCTATGTTCTGACTATGGTGAGGCCTGTTTTTTGTTTTTGCTTTTTTTTTTAATCTAAAATTTGTGTAACACCATATGCAAGGCTCTATTCTGTATAATCTTGGAAAAATTAACTTTTCTAAAACTCATATATTCTCATTTCTGAAGTGAGTATAATTGTGACCCCTAATAATAGGGTTTTATTTTATTAAGAATATACATTTCTATCTTTATTTATGTATATATATCATACATGATACATTGTCAGTACACAATACCATTAGTTATTTCTTTTGTTGATGTTTTTGATATTATTATATGAAACAAAAATTGATCTAATCAGTTTGCTCCTTAAAACACTTCAAAGCTTCCTTGACAACTACCATCCCATTATATAAAATTTCTTTGGGATAACATACAAGGATATCCATGACATGGATTCTGCTATTTCTCCAAAGAATTCTCCTGTTTCCTGACTCATATATGACTCGCAAGAAATGTTACACTGATTTTCCTGGAGTTTCATTACCATTCCTTCCATTCCCATAAGCAGCAATTTTGCCCTTTAAACTCAGATGAAATGCTCAAATTCTCTCACACCCATAGGCACACAAGTTAGGTGAGGTGCCCATAAGGATTCCTATATACCCTGTGCATATCTCTATGCCTGAATGTAAGGCATGCTATTGTAATTTTCTGTTGATGTTTTTTGCCTTCATAGATTCCTAAAGTCTGGAAGTGTGTCTTCTTTGTAATTTTCTCTCTATTTTCATTTTTTTTTTTTGCTTAATTCAACATACAATTATTTGATGCCTCCAGTATTCCAGGTTCTCTTTCATTTATTAGAAAAAAAATTTTAAAGATGCTTTATTTGTTGTGAAAAATTTATCTAGGCATTAAAATAAATAGGAACTGCACTTGTTAATGTCCTTTCCCTCTTTTTACTATCTAATTGCATACAGTTCAAATCCTCTTCCCAGATCTGGAGCTGGAGGTAAGTTAATGTGCTCAGCTTCCAGCACAAATCACTGGACCATTAATCTCTCCTGAATTCCTTTCCAAAATATCTAGATGTACAAAGATAAAAGAGATGAAAAACTTTAAGTTCATAATGTACTGCTTGCTTTTGCCTCCAAAAGTGCACAAGTGGATTTCTTAGTATACTCAAAAATTTCTGGGACATGAATGCTATTTCATACTCTCGGATCCACTACTTTGCCCAATCTTTTGCAGAGACTTACAGCTTTTGAATAAAAGTATAACAGTTTCTTATATATTTATATGTATACAAATAACTGGGAGATCTTATTAAAATGCAGATTCTTAATTAGCATATCTAGGATGGAACCTGAGGTTCTGAATTTCTACCAGTCTCCAGATCATGTTCATGCTGGCAGTTTGCAGAACAGAGTTTACCAAGCAAGAGGATAATGGAGATATTGGGGGCTGAAATAGGGTAATAATAGTGGTGAGAATGGTGGAGATAGTATATCAGATGCCTAAAAACGTAAAATCCTATCAGTGGATGGACAGCAATCCAATATTTTGGGGCCGATAATGTGGTTTTCTTGGCCAAAAAGGAAGACTTTGAAGGATAGATTACATGTTCTTTATATTTTTTAAAAAATTGGAAAATTTTGTTATGTAATAATAAAATGACCAGGATTAGCCTACATTTATTGAGCATTAGATTTGTACTTACTGAATATTATGCAGTATTTTGTAAGTTCTTTATATGCATTTAAGATTTGATTCCTGGGTTACATGAGAACTCTTTGAATTATTTGCTCAATTTTTCTGTAAACCTGAAACTGCTCTTAAAAAAAGAAAAAAGGATAAGATTCTATTAATACCCTTATTTTATGAGTGAGGAATCCCAGGCATGAAGAGATTGTGTAATTTGCCCCCAATTCAATAGGTAGTAAGAGGTGAAGCTGTGATTTGATCCCAGTAAGTCTAACTACTGTGCTGGCATTGTTAGCAAAATTTTAGAGATTTCAGAATTTACAATCAAAACATGCCTAGAGCATATGAGAAAAGAGAATGTCAATCCAACTCTATATTCCATATAAACATTACAAATTAACTCATTCAAATAATTGGTTGTTAGTATATTTTAGGTTTTGATTTCTTTTACCATGTTTCAATTTTAGGCTTTTTGTTTTCATCCCTAATTTTGAGGGTCTTTGCAGAATTTGAAGTAGGAAATTGGAGCCGGTTATTTCAGAGGTGCTAGCCAGAAAATATTAAATCAAAAGTCATAAATTATTTGGAAGCTTCTCTTGATCTTGCATGTGAAAACAGCATGATCTCGTTTTGTGTCAATCTTCTGGATTTATTTTGGAATTTTAGCCTATTTAGAATAACTTTTAGGTTTCTTGTTTTGTAAATGTCCATTTTTAAAGGTCCTAGAATTCTTCACCCTTGACATTTGATTAAATGAAGGCCTTTGTCTTTAGCTTTGCAGTAATTACACGGTTTAAAATGTAAATATACATCTGATATTTTGGGTATCATGTTTCCTCAGAAGAGATAAAATATTTTATGCTGCATCAATAAAAATACAAAGCCTCCAGCAAGGAGGTGATGACCCATCATATCCCCAGCTTGTGACTTCTTAACTGGAGTATTAAGTTCCACTTTGGGCATGCAACTTTCAAAAGATCATCTGAAAACTGAAAACTGAAGACTTCTGGAGAAAAGTGTAAAAGGTGACAAGGGGATTAGAAACCAGTCATATAGAAATATTTGAGAGCATGCACAACCTTTAACATGAAAATATAAATGAGACAGGGTAACTGCTTTCAAAATTGTGAAGTGCAGTCTATCCTGCAGAAGAATTAACTTTTTTCTGTATAGCCTCCTAATAACAGAATAATCATGAATGCCTGAAAGGTGCAGGTGTCCTGATTTAGAAACCAAGAAAATCCAAACTGCCTTCCAAATTAAAGCTGCCAAAAGGACTGGTATATGAACCAATTTACTCATTTGTTGATTCATTCATTCATCCAGGGGCCATTTGCTCAAACCATCTCTATGCCAGGCATTATACCAGCATAAATACAATAAGTTACTTTCACTGAGAGTTTAATCTAATGCAAAGTACAGAGAGTAGGCTGTAGGTGCAAAAATGGAAATAATGTGATATGATAAAAAGTAAAACTACTACTTATAGGATACTTAGTTGAGAGCTAAATATGAGAAGGGCCTTCCTATACAAAGACTGGATAAATGAACCAATAAAAACAGAGACCATGAGTTGGGGACCAGCTTGGAATTTCAGAGGAACAAAGAGACAAAGACTCTGTGTGAGAGCCACTGAGCTGAGCCCAGTTAGACCCTAGAAACATTAGAGAGAATACTAAAACAATTACTGTTATTTCAATCCAGCAAATTCTTGGCGATTTTTTGCAGGAATAGATTAATTAATCTATGAATTAGTTCCTTGGAAAATAAGTAATATCTCATTACTAATATCTATTTTAGCCCTGTAGATATTTGTTCTATGACCCAGACACTTCATTTTCCCATTGGGGGCCTGAAAGCAAAATCATTTCCAAATAATCACGTTCTGAAAGCCTCCAGAATGCATTATAATTTTGATATTCTTTTCTTTTGCCCATAATCTTATTTTATACTTTGTCTTTTTGATTTGGAATTTCCTTTACCCTTTGTTCAAGGCAAATTTGCAGTGCATATTTGTTGTGCCTCTTTAGTCACAACATAACTCAAGTGGATTATCTTCTAATCATTGGCAACTATATACTATAACTCACTGTTATTGATTACTTTATCCTGCTTTATGTACTATGCTTTTTTATTTTGTATTGATTCTTGCCTTTTATTGCTAATATACTTTGATAAGATTTAGACTTCTTACTTCATTTCTTTCTTATTCCATGCTCTGAATTGCCATTATACATATTAGTACTCAAGAAGTTCAAACTGTAAGTATGAATAAAGTAATAACACAAATGGAATATTTCCAATTTGTGGAAGTAGGTTGTTAAATAATGTTTTATATTTGAAGTAGTTGAAAACTAATTTAAAGGCAATAAATATAATTAGACCCAAATAACAGATGCTTATATTAGAGTAAAAATAGGAGTCTCTTATAGGATGACCAATATGTCTGAGATCAGAAAGATTTAGCATCTTATGGCATCTGAGAAAATTTTGCAATTCTTTGACCATAACTTTTGAAAAGTATGCAAATATATTACATTGAGACCATATCGTGATTTCTATTCTTCCTGAAAAGTGTAAGACTTAATCAGAGTGTAACTGATTCAAAATATATTCTTGTCTCCAAATAATATGCCAGAGAAAGAAAGACACTACAAATTACTCAAAAGGATTTATTATCTGTTCTTTTCTATAGACGCATCCCAGGGAAAATTGTATATAAAATTCTGATAAACGCAAAGGCTATAATAGAGCCCCAAAGTCTAAATCTCAAGAATAACTACTCTTTCTGTAAATAGGGGACTAAAATTCAAATACACTTGAAGTAAAATGGGCTTTGGGTTAGGAATATGAAAATAAGTATTGAATTCTAATTAAAAATGTTCAAATATAGAATATGATAAAATATTCTGTGATATTCTATTTCTCTCTAACAGTGGTATTCAGGCCTTTCTTACATATGTATGGACCAGTCGTAGGGAATTTTTAAATACCGGTGCCTGAGATTCATCCCCAGAGATTCTGTTTCACTTTGTTTGGGGTGATCTTGGTCATCAATATTTTTTACAAAGATCAAGATGATTTTCTTATGCAGCCAGGACTGAGAATTATGATTTCACATTGTCACTGTTTCCCAAATATGGTCCATGAATTTGGGATTCTAAATTTGGTGTGAAAAAGGGGAAGACATGGTCCATTAAAAAATATGTTACTGCGACTCCACTTACCAATTTTACAGGCGATCATTCCATTCCTTCCCTTGCCATGACTTTATTATAGATAGAGTATAAGTTCCCACACCATTGATTTTGGGATCTGGATCAAGTGTGTAACATATACCACATCCAACTAGAGTTCTTATAGGTGTATGTGTGGTTTAGCATGACCTCTTGTCTCCTGCCATTCACCATGAAAATAGCTACTCCTTCATCTAGTAGATGCTCCTTCACCTTTGCCCCAAAAGTGAGATATAGAGAACTAGAACCAAGCCAATCTGACCCTCAAATATGTGAGTGAGAAACACATTTATAATTATAAGTCATTACAATTGTGACTTTTAAAATGCAATATTATTGCAGCAATAGCTGACCAAGACACAAATTTAAACAGATTTCCTAACTCAAAATTCCTAAAACTATATAATAGCTAGTATGTACTGTGATTCTTTCAAGGAGACTTATATCATTTAATTTATTAAACTTTGATTTCATTAATGAGTTATTTGTTTCAGGAATTATTTCAAATGCTTCATAAGCAAGTCAGACTATGGGAAAATGCAAAGTACATAAAGAACAGTTATTAAAATATTAGTATTTTTATGGAACGATATTAAAATCAAGAGTGACCTGTTAGTATGAAACCAAAAACATATCAAATTGGAAATAAAGGCACGTACATCCCAATTATAGAAGAACTACAAACTAAAAAAATAAAAATTGAACAGAGAAGAAATCTAAGGTTTGTTTTAATAAATTTATTGACGCAAATTTTACATATCATATAATTTATATTTTAAAAATGCAATCCAATGATATTTTAGTATGTCTAAAAAATGTTGCAACCATCTCCATGAATCAATTTTAGAATATCTTTACCACTCCGATAAGATCCCTTATGCACATTTACTGTTAACTTTTCCTCTCTACTACTCTAGGAACCACTAATATAATTACTATCTCTACAGATTATCCTTTAGTGGATCATTTTTATACATGGAATCATGTGTCTGGTTTCCTTCACTGAGCATAATGTTTTGGGACTTCATCCATATAGCATCATGTTTCCATAGTTTGTTCTTTGTTGTGGCTGAATAGTATTTTTTTGTATGGATATACCAGTTTATCCAGTCACCAGTTGATGGGCAATTAGGTTGTTTCCACTCTTTGGCTACTATGAATGAATAATACTGATAAAAGCATATGTGTACAATTTTTTTGTGTGGCTATGTTTTCTTTTTCTTTTTTTCTTTTTTTCTTTTTTTTTTTATAGATTCCCTAAAAGCAAAAAAAACTGACTATAAAAGTAACATAAATTTATGGGGCTTTGGTCCAGTGAGAAAGGCAAGAAATACATACATAAAAATGGTGTGATAAAGGTTATTATAGTGGTACACAATAAATTCAAATAGGAGCAAGGCCATGGGCAGAAGGAAGAAGTAATGTCAGAATTGAAAATGTTAGCAAGAGTTTTTCAAATCAGTAATGACAGGAAAATGAAGACATAATTTGTGAACAGCATGAAGAATGCCTCAAAGGCAGGCAAGAAAGGAAGGAGATACAGGAAGAGGTCAGGTTTTGAAAACAGGGTCACCTTTCATGGTCATGTACTTTGTGAAAACTGGCCCAACCCATGCACTCTGAATAAGGACTGCATCCTTCCCAAGGGAGAAGTTTCTTTTTTTTTTTTCTTTTCTTTTCTTCTTTT